>JANJGK010006801.1:0-15000 GCA_039081455.1 Macrobrachium rosenbergii
ATGCCTTGAAGCAATTTTATCCGCTGGAATGAAGACTGTTTTTCAGTGTTAGAATGGAAGTTGAGTCATTCGTTCCCCGGAAAGTTTGACGTGCAAACAAGCAGACTGATGATCGGCCATGATAAACCATGAAAGTAGCGGAATGAGTGATAAGCTCCTTAGTTTTCGTCTTTGTACGGAAAAAGTTGACAAAGCGGCCTTTCTTAAAGGACTGTGCAATTAAGGGATCCAGATGCTCTCTTGCCATAGTCTTCTTTTAGTTAACTTCGAGATACACGAAAAACCATAGAGCCATATCAAAAACATCTGTTGTTCTCCTATAGTTATCGCATGATGGCATTTGAATAATTAGATTTTAATGAATGTTTCTCACGGCGGCTTCGGGGGCCAGCAAGCGCTTTCAAGGCCTGATGAATGTTGAACGTTGACGGGCTCTGAAGTTGTGTTTGTTTGCTAACGACCCTTGTACTGTAATAACGAAGCCATGGACTCAAGGCTACGTAAGATGGGCTGCCCACGAACTGAAACATAGCAAAGATTTATATATATATATATATATATATATATATATATATATATATATATATATATATATATATATATATATATATATATATATATATATATATATATATATATATATATATATATATATATATATATGTGTGTGTGTGTGTGTGTGTGTGTGTGTGTGTGTGTGTGTGTGTGTGAGTGTGTGTGTATGTATGTATGCATTGTCTCTCGTCCGTATATCTTATAATATTTAGTAATAGTATTTAGAAAATCTCCCAAATGCTTTACAAGAGTCATATACGTTTGTAATACAGGTCGTGAAATTAAGAGTATATTAATTAATAATGCAATGTTATCTCATTTCATTTCAGCTTCACCTATTGTTTGCTAACACTTCAAAGCCTTGTCCCTTCCCTCAGCCTTGTGTGGGCTCTTGATTGCGTTTAACGTTGCGACGTTATCCCCCAAATGCTTATGCCTGTTATGTGTTTGAATCTCCCCCCCCCCCACTCTCTCTCTCTCTCTCTCTCATCACAGAAACAGGATGTATGATATATTTCGCAACACAGTCTCTTCTCTCTTTACTCAAAGAACATTTTCCAGACACAGACAGCACGACCAAGAAATGAGACTTCATCTGTTACTACTTATACTATTGGACGTAGTCTAGAACCTGCATATTATCTAATACGGATTTTCACAAAGGTCCGTACTGTTTTTTTCCCACTACAATTACATGCACACACACGCGCTCAAACACACACACACACACACACACACACACACACACACACACACACACATATATATATATATATATATATATATATATATATATATATATATATATATATATATATATATATATATATATATATATATATATATATATATATATATATATATATATATATATATATATATATATATATATATATATATATAATATATATATATATTGTCAGTATGTGTTTAATTTAACGTAAATTAATTTGTTTTGAATAAGTCACTTTGGCAGTTATTATTTTTTTTTGGGAACGTAATGACCCTGGTTCCTCCTCCCTGACATTTCTGACTTGTTGTATAGTTTTAATTACAATGAGCTTGTTTTATTTTCACGTGTGGTGTTGGCTGGATCTGTATTCGGCGCTGTCTCGCCTGGTCTGGTCAGTCGTTTCTGGACCTTTAACATTGTGAGGGCTTGACTTATTAACTCTGGATTACGATACCTGCCTCTCTTCAGTTGCTGCTGCTGTCCTCCTTTGGGAGATTGAATCATTCTTCAGTCTTCACCCTAGGTTCAGTCATTCTGCCAAGGGGACCTCTCTGCCAACTGGCAAGGTGTGATTACCTGTCGGACGGCCGTGTCCGTTGATCGTCTTGCGACGTTAAAGTGATTTACTCATCAGTCTACGCCCTTGGCCCAGTGATTTTTGCCAAGGGGACCTCTCTTACGTTTGGTAAGGTCTCTAGTATATAGATTATTCTCCTCGACCCGTGATTTGCAGGCTGTGGTGGCCACTTCCATCGTTTAGAGCTCACTTAAGGGAAGCAGTTTACTCTTTGATAAATGTTTAGTATGTAATAAGTTAGGTTATTCTGACTTTTCGACATTCTATTACTTTCAGGGCCCTCTCTTTAAAGTGTAATTGTATAGTCTATCTTAATTTGGTGTAAGTGTGTTTGTTATTCGATGTTTTCAGTGTGTGGTTGATTTTTATGTTTATTTAATGTATTTTGTAAGAGGCTCAGTGGTCATTTCTTTCTAAAAAGTTTGTATTAAATATTAAGCTTTTATTTTCAGTTTTTCTTTATCCTCCTTGATTCCATCTCTATACACTCTGTTGCGGCCATTCCACCTATTGTGGACTTGGTCGTTTGTGACTTTATTTGTATTTTAAGAGACTTGTGTATGTTTGATGGGCATGGGCCCATAACATTTGGCGACCTTCTGCCAGGATTTATCGGATCCTGTAGTCACTTGAGTGTATAGAGTGGATTCTTGGGGTGTTTGCAGCATAGTAATACCTTCTCTCCTATATTTTTGTGTTGATCGGTGTTTATAATTTTTTTTTTTTTACCGTGGTAGGATATTTGTGTGGTTATTGGTGTACAGTGTATTGGTTTGTTTTTGGGTATATTTTGTGAGATACATTTATATATTTACTTGTGTGTAATTAATTTACTATGGCTGATTTGAATATCCTGGAGCTCTTGAGTGGAGAGAGGTGGCAGGACAGGTTGGCAGACTTGAATAAGCCTGATTTAGAGTGTGTAGCAGAATTTGTTGAAATTGAAAATCCTGGGTCTGTTGGGAAGGGCTTGTTGCTTCTTAATGTTTATGAAAAGGTTAAGGTGATGAAGGCAGAAGGTAAACCAGAGACTAGGCAGGTGGAGGAAGCGGTGTCAGTAGAAATTTTAGATAGGCAGATTCAGTTGAAAAGAATGGAAATAGATCTCCAAAGGTTGAAGGCTGAGGAGAGAGAGAGAGAGAGACACAGCACGAACTTGCTATGCAAGCATTGAGTAATAGGGGTTCTTCTTCTTCTCAACATAATGTGTCTGCAATGCCTTTTATCAATCTAACTGAAGCTCTAAAGTTAGTCCCAAATTTTCAGGAAGTCAACTTGGCAGAGTTTTTTGTTTCTTTTGAGAGGATAGCCTCAAGGTTGGAGTGGCCAAAGGAGTATTGGACCACTCTTATTTAGAGTAAATTGTTAGGTAAGGCCCAGAAAGTTTACGTTACCTTGGACGAAGATCTGTCCTCAGAATATGATTCTGTGAAGGCCATAGTTTTGAAGGCTTACGAGTTGGTACCAGAAGCTTACCGACAACGCTTTCGTAATTTACGGAAGGAAAGAGGGCAGACTTTTGTAGAGTTCGCCAGGGCTAAAGAGCAGTTTGCTGCCGACTGGTTAAAGTCTAAGGAGGTGACGGAGTTTGAGAAATTAAAAGAATCTTTTTGGTTGAAGAGTTCAAAAGGTCCGTGCCTAATGAGGTGAAGGTACACCTCGAAGAGTTAAAATTAGAAACTTTGCAGGAGGTGGCTATTGCAAGTGATGAGTACCTCCTCTCTCATAAAAATGTGATAGGGGAGGTACCCAGAAATGAGAAATCTGGTTGGGTGAGAGTTAACAGGAGTAGTAACCAGAACAGGTATAACAGGCCTAATGACAATTATGGTTCTCGTACTACTCCTGTTAACGGCTATAATAGGCAGACCACAGATAACCCGGAGAAGTTGAGAACTATGACTTGTTACTTCTGTCATAAGAAGGGACATGTCAAGAGCAGGTGTTATGCATTTAAAGGGTTACAAAAGGACCGAAAGGCGACCGGTAATGGCCATTCGTAGGAGTGAGAACGAGTCAGTGGCTGAGAACTCTAATAAAAAGTGACTAGGCAATAAGTCACTGGCTCCTTTTCAGAAATTTTTGTCTAATGGTTTTGTTCGCTCTGGGAATTCGACTGAGCAAAGAAAGGTTAAAATTTTGCGTGACACTGGGGCTGCTCAGTCTTTAATTCTCAGAGAATCTTTACCTATTGATTTTGAATGTTCAAATAAGGAATATGTTTTGTTAAGTGGTTTTCCAGATACGGTCAGGTCTTACCCGGTTGAGAGTTTTTATTTATCATGCCCGTCTTTTTCAGGTTATTTAAAACTGGCCATTATTGATAAATTTCCTATTAAAGATGTGGATTTGGTGTTAGGGAATGATGTCGCCCTAATAAATAAAACTTTCCCTATTGTATTAAATTCCAGTAATGAAATATCTGTAGTCACTCGATCGAAGGCTAGTAGTGTTGACTCGGCAGAGTCGGTAGTTGATGTTGATTTGAGTAGTTTAGATCGTAGTGATAGCTTAGTTGTAGATAGTGGTGTGTTGGATAATAAACTTAATTGGACTACTAAGGAACTTATTACAGCTCAGAAAGCAGATTTTAAAGACCTGCCAGTTGAGTCGGGCGAAATTACTGATTTGTCTGTCCCTCGATTTAAGATAATTAATAATATTTTGTACAGAATAAGTAGACCTTTTGAAGCCATTAACACAGTTTGTGAAATTGTTAAACAGATTATGGTTCCTTTTGTTTATTGAAAGGAGTTAATGACATTGGCTCATGAAAATGGTTTGGCTGGTCATTTTGGTGTTTTTAAAACCACTCGTAAATTGTGTGAAAGTTATTTTTGGCCTAAGATGAAAGATGATGTTAAAAAATTTGTAAATAGTTGTGATGCATGTCAAAAGGTCGGGAAGCCTAATCAACCAATTCCAAAGGCACCATTACATCCTATTCCTGTTGTTTCTGAACCGTTCAGAGAGGTAATTATTGACGTGTGTTACGAATCCATGAGTTCGTATTTATACATATATTTATATATGTTGTTTGTTTTCCTGAATTGGTATTATCTGCCTTTAAGGGTTTATTCGTTGTCACTTGTCAATAATAGTTTAGTCACTCGTCAACGATAGTTGGTTGTTTATCAGTTGTTGACATCCGTATATTTGTTGTTGCAGTGGTTACTTAGCTGCTTTACTTTCATAATCATGGCAGTTTAACCCTTTTGACTAATTGTTCATTGATGGCCGTAAATTATTTATTAATATTTATTATTCTCGTTTAGTTGTTCTCTCGTATAATTGGCTGGTTAAGACTGATACTTATTTCTCCTCTTTGGTGGTTGGTCGATGGGCAACCGAATTGATGAGTGGCCTGGAACTGCAGTCAGATGAGAGAAGTCACCTACTTACTCCCGTGAGGAGAACCTGACTGGATTTGAGAGAAGTCACCTACTTACTCCCGTGAAGAGAACCTGAATGGATTTGAGAGAAGTCACCTGCTTACTCCCGTGAGAAGAACTTGACTTGGATTTGTAACTTGGACGCAGTGTGGACTTTGAAGGCTGTGGTTTTGGTGGATCCCTCGTGGTGGCCCCGAACTGGATCCTGCCCTTGCTGGAAGTTGTTCCTGAGTTTCCCCTGATTCTGAAGGTGGCTTCCCGTCGTAATTGCCATACGACGTCAAAACATCACGACAGAGCTCGCTATCGAACTACCGAACACCCGCTAATAGAAGATCTTGGACTTTTTCCATCGTCATCCAGATATCTGAAGACCATGTGACAGAAGATCCTGGACCCATCCATCGTCATCCGGATACCTTATCTATCTAAGGTCCTGTATCGTCTTACCAGCCAAAGTTAATTATTATTATTATTATTATTATTATTATTATTATTATTATTATTATTATTATTATTATTATTATTATTATTATTATTATTTATTTTTATAGTTATTTATTCTTATTATCCTTCACTTCTTTCTTGACGTAGCCCTGGGATCCCAATTGAACCCATAAAATCCTTTCAACATCTTTGGGTTTTAAATTAAATAATTTTTGTTACTGCCTTCGAGGCTGATACGTAACAAATGGCATCCCCAACTGGATTATCCAGTGCTCTTCAGGTTTGAGGTGGAGGATAGAACTTAGGAGTTAGGGTTTAGTATTTTTTTTTCCATCTTGTTCTTTTTTAAAAAATGGCAGTTCTAACCAGTATCGAAGATGTACAACCATTTATAAATAGGGAAACATTGGAGGTTGACATTGAATCATTAAAGAAAGATGAACTTTTATTAATAGCAGAATATAGTAGGCTAGATGTAAGTAGAGCGGATAGGAAGCAAGTAATCAAGTCGGTGGTTATGAAATATCTTTGTTTAGAGGCAGATTCTATTGATGAGGATAAACCAGTTCCAGATAGGAAGGATGAAGATCCTAAGCCAGTTCAAAGTAGGAGAGGTAGTAGAGGTAGCCGAAGTAGCCTTGTGGAGGGTGATAATGTTGATGATGATGATGAGGTCAGGGAGACTGGTAAAGATAGGGATGAAATAACTAAATTACAGTTGCAGATTAAGTTGAAGCAATTAGAAAATGAGGCTAAGGAGAAAGATAGAGAGGATAGAGAAAAGGAAAGGAAACATGAGGAGAGACAGAGAGAGCACGAACTTAAACTAGCTCAATTGAAGTTTGGAGGTAGGAATAAGGGAAGTGATGAGTCTTTTGATTTGATCCACAATATTAAGTTAGTGCCTAAATTTAGTGAGAGAGAAGTCAGTAAGTTTTTTGCCAGCTTTGAAAAGGTGGCAAAACAGATGAAGTGGCCGGTAGAAAACTGGACTATAATGTTGCAGGTAGTGTTAGTTGGCAAGGCCCAGGCAGCATATTCAGCTTTGTCAGTTGAGGATAGCTCTAATTATGAATTAGTGAAAGATGTTATTTTGAAAGCATATGCCTTAGTGCCTGAGGCCTATAGGCAGAAGTTTAGGGAGTTAAAGAAAGCAAGTGATGAGACTTATTCAGAGTTTGCTAGATGCAAAGAAAGGTTATTTGAAGACTGGTGTAATTCCAGGAAAGTTGGAAATATGCAGGATATGAGGGAGCTAATTTTGTTGGAGGAGTTTAAAAACTGTGTACCAAAAGATTTAAAAGCTCATTTAGAGGAAACTCAAGTAGAAACATTAAAAGTAGCCGCTAGAACCTCAGATGAATATAGTTTGACCCATAAGAAAGTGTATGAAGGGGAGACAAGAGTTGAGACAGGAAAAAGTAACATGTCCCTTCCTAGACATTTTAAGCCTTCGTCTCCATGTAGACATTTTAAACCTCCCTCTCCCAATAGTTATAATTTTTATAGGAGAAGTAACCTACCCCCTAGGGAGATAGTATGTTATGGGTGTGGTATGAAGGGTCACGTTATGGCTAGGTGTTATAAGTTAAAAGGTAATCCTCCTAGTAAGAAAACGATGTTAGTTGGAGCAGATAAGGGTATTAAGCTTAGAAAAGCGAGAGAGATAAAGGATAGGGAGTTATTGAAGGATTTCGGTCCTTATGTATCCCATGGTACAGTAGATTTTATGAATAAGCCAGGTAGTGAGGAGGAAGTAGTAATTTTAAGGGATACTGGTGCAGCTCAGACATTATTGTTAGAATCTGTGGTACCCCCAGATGTTGAGATTTGTGAAAATGAAGTAGTATTATTAGGTGGCTTTCCTGATAGTGTTGTGTCTTGCCCATTGATTACTGTTAAACTTAAGTGTAGTATAATAGAGGGTGAGGTAAAATTGGCAGTGGTTAAGAATTTACCTATTGCGGGAATAGGATTAGTGTTAGGTAATGATTTAGCCAAAGGTAAGGTGGGAACTGATCCCTTATTAATTTGTAACCCAGTAGACAGCGAATTTGAGAAACCCTTAGACTTTGTAGATGAAGTTCTTCCAGTTAGTGCTGTTACCAGAGCTCAGTCGAAGGAGTTAAAAGCTGAGGAGGAGTGTGAGATAGGAAAGTTTTTTGAGGACCAGGAGAATGGCAAAAATGAGTTAGAATTAAATGGTGGAGAAGTAGTATCTAGTATGGAGGCCGATGAATGGTCTAGGGAGTCTTTAGTTAGAGAGCAGAAAGGTGACCCTGAGGTTAGTCGTTTGAGAGAAATAGCAGAGAGAGGAGGTAAGGAAGGAGATTTGTATTACTTGAAGGAGGATATACTGTTTAGGAGATGTAGTTCTGGAGAGTGGAGGAGAGTTGACCAGATAGTAGTGCCTGAGAAATTTAGAAGTCATATAATGAGAAGGGGACATGAAGATATATTTGCAGGACATGTAGGTATAAGCAAAACTTTAGAGCGTATCAGGCGTAACTTTTATTGGATAAAAATGAAGAAAGACATTGCTAGGTTCTGTAAATCATGCCACATATGTCAGTTGACTGGTAAACCCAATGAAATAGTGCACAAAGCTCCACTAATACTTGTTCCTTCTATTAGTGAACCTTTCCAGCACATCTTGATAGACGTGGTTGGCCCGCTACCAAGAGCCAGTGCTGGCAAAGAATTCATTTTAACTATATTGGATAGAGTTTCTAGATATCCAGAAGCCATTCCATTGAAATCAATTAAGGCTCCCGTAATTGTTAAATGTCTGGTAGATTTCTTTTCACGTTATGGTCTGCCTAAAACCATCCAATCAGATCAAGGCAGTAATTTCATGTCTAAATATTTCAAGGATCAGATGAAGCAGTTAGGAATCAAACATAGTCTCTACAACCTACCATCCAGAAAGCCAAGGAGCCATTGAAAGGTTCCATCAGACTTTGAAAAGCATGATTAAGAAATATTGTATAGATAATCATAGTTCTTGGGTAACAGATCTACCATACTTATTATTCGCTGTTCGATCAATGCCTAATGACTCTCTAGGTTTCTCTCCCTTTGAGTTAATTTTTGGACACCATGTAAGGGGCCCATTAGAGGTGCTTAGAGATAGTTGGGAAAGTGAGGAACCAAATTCCAATATTTTAGAATGGGTGTCAAATTTCAGAAGTAGACTTTTTGCAGCTTGGGAATTAGCTAAGGATACTATAGTTAAGTCACAAAGAAAAATGAAAGAGGCATTAGCTTTAATTTTAGCTTTAAATAATTTTGATATTTATTTGTCCTCCAATGTAGGCAATATTGTAATTTTCACAGACCATAACCCATTAACTTTTTTAAGTCGTTTTAAAAATAAAAATCAGAGGTCAACTCGTTGGAGTTTGATTCTTCAGGAATATAGTTTGGAAATTAAACACATCAAAGGTAAAGAGAATGTAATACCTGATGTTTTACCGCGGGCGCATGAATAGATTTTTGCAGTCCTTGATAGATAGTTGTTTGAATAGATGTTCTGGAAGTCTTATTGGTCAGTTGAATCGTGGTTACCCCGTCTAGCCTACCAATGGGACTTTTAGTAATTATTATATTAGAATAGGTATTTTATTTTTAAAGAAAAGAAATTGTTTTTCCTTTTCTTTTCTTAAGGGGGAGGGTGTTACGAATCCATGAGTTCGTATTTATACATATATTTATATATGTTGTTTGTTTTCCTGAATTGGTATTATCTGCCTTTAAGGGTTTATTCGTTGTCACTTGTCAATGATAGTTTAGTCACTCGTCAACGATAGTTGGTTGTTTATCAGTTGTTGACATCCGTATATTTGTTGTTGCAGTGGTTACTTAGCTGCTTTACTTTCATAATCATGGCAGTTTAACCCTTTTGACTAATTGTTCATTGATGGCCGTAAATTATTTATTAATATTTATTATTCTCGTTTAGTTGTTCTCTCGTATAATTGGCTGGTTAAGACTGATACTTATTTCTCCTCTTTGGTGGTTGGTCGATGGGCAACCGAATTGATGAGTGGCCTGGAACTGCAGTCGGATGAGAGAAGTCACCTACTTACTCCCGTGAGGAGAACCTGACTGGATTTGAGAGAAGTCACCTACTTACTCCCGTGAGGAGAACCTGACTGGATTTGAGAGAAGTCACCTGCTTACTCCCGTGAGAAGAACTTGACTTGGATTTGTAACTTGGACGCAGTGCGGACTTTGAAGGCTGTGGTTTTGGTGGATCCTGCCCTTGCTGGAAGTTGTTCCTGAGTTTCCCCTGATTCTGAAGGTGGCTTCCCGTCGTAATTGCCATACGACGTAAAAACATCACGACAGAGCTCGCTATCGAACTACCGAACACCCAGTAATAGAAGATCTTGGACCTTTCCATCGTCATCCAGATATCTGAAGACCATGTGACAGAAGATCCTGGACTCATCCATCGTCATCCGGATACCTTATCTATCTAAGGTCCTGTATCGTCTTACCAGCCAAAGTTAATTATTATTATTATTTTTATTATTATTATTATTATTATTATTATTATTATTATTATTATTATTATTATTATTATTATTATTATTATTATTATTATTATTATTATTATTATTATTATTATTTATTTTTATAGTTATTTATTCTTATTATCCTTCACTTCTTTCTTGACGTAGCCCTGGGATCCCAATTGAACCCATAAAATCCTTTCAACATCTTTGGGTTTTAAATGAAATAATTTTTGTTACTGCCTTCGAGGCTGATACGTAACAACGTGGTTGGTCCTCTGCCGAAAACTCGTAGTGGCAATCAGTATATTTTAACAATTATGGATAGGATGTCTCGATATCCTGAGGCAATACCACTACGAAATGTAAAAACTGTTAAAATTGTTGAAGTATTAATTGAATTTTTCACCAGGTTCAGAATGCCCAAAGTAATTCAGTCCGATTGTGGGTCTAATTTTCTGAGTAAATTATGTAGGGAGAAGATGGCTGAATTAAAAATAAAAAATGTGACTTCTTCTCCGTACCACCCTGAAAGTCAAGGTGTTTTGGAACGATTTCATCAAACCATGAAGTCTATGATAAAAAAATATTGTTTGGTTAATGGTTCCGAATGGGATAAGGAACTACCTTATTTATTATTTGCATTTCGGTCAGTGCCGAGTCAATCTTTAGGATTTTCACCTTTCAGCCTTATTTTTGGTCATTGTGTGCGTGGTCCATTGGATGTGGTTCTTGAATCTTGGGAGGGGGACGCCCCTGATATAAATTTATTAGATTATGTTAGTAATTTGGGTGATAAATTAACGAAGGCTTGGAAGTTTGCTGGTGAAAATTTATTATGTAGCCAAAAGAAAATTAAATACTTTTTTGACAGAAAGACTAAGGAGCGTAATTTTGTAGAGGGTGATAATGTTTTGGTATTGTTTCCCATTCCAGGAAACCCTTTAAAAGCTTCATTTTCAGGACCGTGGAAAATTTTAAAGAAATTAAGTGATGTTAATTATTTAGTTGAAACTCCTGAAAGGAGGAGACCCTACCAGCTGTGTCACATAAATATGTTAAAAGCTTATAAAGGTCGTGACAAAGTTATTCCCGTGGCATTAGTTGGTGATACTACAAAGTGTAATGGTATTAATTCTTTTTCTTTTCCAGACGTGAGTAATTTTGATGATGATTGTTTTGATGGTGCCGAATGGCCTAGTGATAATGAATATTCTTTAGAAAAATTTTCAAAAATGGTTTCACATTTGAATTTAGTAGAACAGGGATCCTTGAAAAAGTTAGTTTTCAGTTATAAGGATTTATTTTTGGATGTTCCAGGACAGACCACTGTCCTTGAACATGATGTGGATGTGGGTAACGCAACTCCGGTAAAACAATCCCTTTGCAGGTTAAATCCATTTAAAAATGATGTTGTGGATAAAGAGGTTGATTATATGTTACGACACTGGCTGATCGAACCCAGCAACAGTCCGTGGTCTTCACCTGTTGTTTTGGTAAAGAAACAGGATGGTCAATTCAGGCTTTGTTTTGATTACCGCAAAGTCAACGAGGTTACAAAGCCTGATAGTTATCCTTTACCCAGGATAGAGGACTGTATTGACAGGATAGGGAGTTCAAAATATATAACTAAATTTGATTTGTTAAAGGGGTATTGGCAAATTCCGCTGTCCAAACGGGCACGGGATTTGTCAGCATTTGTAACGTAGCGAGGACTCTACCAATGTAAAGTAATGCCTTTTGGGATGAAGAATGTGCTGCAACCTTTCAAAGGTTAATGAATACTTTGGTCCAAGGTTTAGAGGGGTGTGTTGTTTATATTGATGATATTGTGATTTATAGTGATGACTGGGACACCGATCTTAAACGTATTAAGGCCTTATTTCAGGTACTTAGGAAAACTGGTTTGGTTATAAACCTCAAAAAGAGTGAGTTTGCCAAAGCAAAGGTTGTGTATTTGGGTCACGAAGTAGGATTTGGGAAAGTGGCTCCAAAACAGGCAAACGTAGACTCTATTAGGCATATTGAAATACCGAAGTGTCGCGGGGATGTCCGAAAATTCCTTGGTTTAGTAGGGTATTATCGTTGATTTGTTAAGAATTTTTCTGATATCGCTGAGCCCCTGACTAATTTATCACGTAAGAATGTGACTTTTGTATGGACTAATGATGCCCAAAATGCCTTTGAAAAATTAAAGCAGGTCCTAATGAATTTCCCTATATTGAAAGCCCCTGATTTTGACGTTCCTTTTTCACTTGCTACTGATGCGAGTGACATTGGTGTTGGAGCAATTTTGTTGCAAGAAGATGCTCATGGAGTATATCATCTTGTTGCCTATTTCTCCGAAAAGTTATCCCCGGCACAACGGAAATACTCGACTGTAGAGAAAGAGACTTTGGGATTAATTTTAGCTGTTAATCATTTTCAGGTGTATTTATCCTCTACAGGGACTCCGATTAAAATATTAACGGATCATAATCCGTTGATTTTCTTGAACAGGTTTAGGAATAAAAATCAACGGCTGATGCGTTGGAGCCTCCTGCTCCAGGAATGGAATTTCAGCTTTTCACACATTCCAGGCAAAAGTAATGTTGTCGCTGATGCGCTGTCACGCATCAGTGACTGATCAATAGGTTGTTTTGAGATAAACCTTTTTGTTCTACGTTAATTATTATTTGTAAAGTTGTTTTGCATATTTATATTAATTGATTTGATTAATCCTATAAATTTATTGAATGTACAAGGTTTCCAGGTGTGTTGTTTCCAGGTGTGTTGTAATAATGTTGTGTCAGGTGTTTGTTTTGTTTATGAAATAATTTAGGATTAAGTATTTAAGATTAAGATGTTAAATGTCGTGATTTGCAGGTTTTTCTTCGGTGTCGTCTTTGATTAAGAGTGGTTAAGGGTACTTTTGATTTCTGTTTACTTTAGTATGTGTTGTTGGTGGGGGTTAATTTTAAGGTGTTACCATTGTCTTGTGCATGTCAAGGTTAATTTTAAGGTGTTACCATTGTCTTGTGTATGTCCAGGTTAATTTTAAGGTGTTACCATTGTCTTGTGTATGTCCATTAATGATGTGTGTATTTAAGGCCCAAACCCGTTTAGTGTGAGGACGCTCTCTGAAGTGTATATGCACTAAAACTGAGTGAAGTGTCGTGAAAGGACGCTCTTTGAAACTCAATGAGTCGCAAAATCAAGTAGTGTTGAGTAAGGACGCTCTCTGGAGTGAAAAGAGGCATTATTGGAAAGTGTTTTGAAGGGCCACAATATTGAGTGTGTAGTAAATCATTAATCATATACTGTTATGTCCCTGTTCTTTGTTTATGCCAATGGTCCACATTAATCCTTTCTTTACATAGCTTAGATAGGTCACGGGCTCACGGGTCTGTAGCACAACACAGCCGTTTTTTAGGCGCTACAGGCTGGTGTATGAGTAGTGACCTAGACTAAGTTAAGGTTAATCTATTAAGGTTTTGGTCCTTATTTTGTTTGACTGATATTTGTGTTTTCAGAATAATTTAGCCAGGTCACGGGCTCACGGGTCTATAGCACAGCACGGCCGTTTTTTAGGCGCTACGGGCTGGTGTATGACTGGTGACCTTGGTTGAGGTAACACTAGCCCCATTGTGGTCGATTTATATTTTTGTTGTCGGTTATCTAGGTTTAGTCTAATAGTAGCTTAGTCTTGTTAACTTTAGTGCTATGCTAACCTGTGCCCACCGCTCCACTTGTGAGTTCATGGGGATATTACCATATTTCTTCGTATGTTGATACTGATGTTATTTTTGGCGTGGTCACTATAAATTATTTACTTGTATTAGCTTTAAGTCTTGGTTTTAAGGTTAAGATTTGATATCTATTGACTGTATTGAAAGTGGTGCAATTTTTTTTTTGCCACTATCTCTAATCTATTTTTGCAAGCAATGTGATATAGTATTTTCAATCACTTTTTGAGTATTGTCATTGGACTTTAATTTTTCTTATTGTCCCTGTTTTATTTCATATAGATTGAATTGCTATGTTTGCTTTTGATATTAGCATTTTAATATATTTCTTTAAATTTTGAGTTAAGTTCAATACTTTGTAGAAAAATTTTCTTGTGGAAAATTTTTTTTGTTGGGTGAGGAGGTGTCATTATGTGCTTAATTTAACGTAAATTAATTTGTTTTGAATAAGTCACTTTGGCAGTTATTATTTTTTTTTTGGAATGTAATGACCCTGGTTCCTCTTCCCCGACATTTCTGACTTGTTGTATAGTTTTAATTACAATGAGCTTGTTTTATTTTCACGTGTGGTGTTAGCTGGAGCTGTATTCGGCGCTGTCTCGCCTGGTCTGGTCAGTCGTTTCTGGACCTTTAACATTGTGAGGGCTTGACTTATCAACTCTGGATTACGATACCTGCCTCTCTTCAGTTGCTGCTGCTGTCCTCCTTTGGGAGATTGAATCATTCTTCAGTCTGTGCCCTTGGTTCAGTCATTCTGCCAAGAGGACCTCTCTGTCAACTGGTAAGGTGTGATTACGTGTCCGTTGATCGTCTTGTGACGTTAAAGTGATTTACTCATCAGTCTACGCCCTTGGCCCAGTGATTTTTGCCAAGGGGACCTCTCTTACGTTTGGTAAGGTCTCTAGTATATAGATTATTCTCCTCGACCCGTGATTTGAAGGCTGTGGTGGCCACTTCCATCGTTTAGAGCTCACTTAAGGGAAGCAGTTTACTCTTTGATAAATGTTTAGTATGTAATCAGTTAGGTTATTCTGACTTTTCGACATTCTATTAC
>JANJGK010006801.1:17500-25000 GCA_039081455.1 Macrobrachium rosenbergii
ATTAAAGAAGTTTCAGGCACTTGCACTGCTCGTGTGTTCAGAGGGTAAAAGGACGCTGCAACGTTACACGATAACTTTGTTGCAGTTCATTTTTTCTTTGTTAGATGTAGTTCGCTCCGTGAAAAGGCGGGTCCAAGGTCGATCTCCCTCGAAATTTGGAATTTTTACAGATGGAATCATTTTTGTGTGATAGAACCTAATGTACCACACCTTGAAACCAGGACATTTAAAACATGCTTTATTATGTTCATTAATATGGCTAGTAAGTACGTTTAAAATATATAACGTAGTGGACCCTAATCCATTCCACTTGGCTAGACTTAAGTTTAAGCCCTCTCTACGCAGCATAGTGATTTTTGAATGCCACTGAAACTATGTAATAACAAATATTTCGCAGCAGATCTTCATCAGTTCATGTATATCACATTATATTCTAAACCAACCATATGGAATCATTTCAAGAAGTATCTTTTATTTAACGTAAAACATTCCCGACTTACTGGGAGTTGGAAACTTTTGCTTAAGAAAGAAACGTTTTGATAAAAGAAGAAAGCTTTGAATAAGACAAAGAGCTCACAGATCAAAGAGAAATGTTGGTACGTGAGTGAGTAATGAAAGAATTTAAGATATCTACAGAACGTATGCAATATGATCTTTGTCTGTAAGGAACAATTATTGATGAGATGATTTTGAAATTTTATTTTATTTGGTTAACTAATTCTTCCTTATCAAAGGTTTCTAAACACCCAATCTCTCTCTCTCTCTCTCTCTCTCTCTCTCTCTCTCTCTCTCTCTCTCTCTCTCTCTCTCTCTCTCTTTTATTTATGTGTTGAGGAAGAGCGAGGTATAGGTTCAGTTACATAACAGAATGGATCGTGTAAAAGTATACAAGAAGATGGATATAATAGGCAAGAAGAAAATGAGAAAAATGGGACAGATTCAAAATATAGTTTATATATGAGCAGAAACTTTATGAAGAAAACGTCGATATACAGGGACGTGAAAATGGAACTCAGAATTCGAGATGCAAATACAATATCGCTGTCTGATGTGAATGGAGTTCTGAGCCGATGGAATGAGGATTTTTGAGATTTTTGAATGCAGCACATAGTAGAGGTAAAGATTTGAACAGCGCAGCAGTGGCTGAGGTTATTGCAAGTTTGAGAGAACTTGTAGAAGTGAGTGTTGAAGTCATGTGAATGGAAAAATGGAAAGAAACCAGGAGTTGACGGGATTGCCAATGAGATGGTACGGTACGGTGACTGAAAGTTTGAGTTGTTAGCTATGGTTGACAGGTACGCCTGGATTAAGGCTAGATTCTAAAATAAACAGGAGTGGAGAAATGGTTGTCCCAGTGTTCAAAGTTAAAGATAATAAAGGATGCTTTAAGAATTATAGGAAAATGTCAATAAGGAGGCAAGGAAAGTGAACAGACATATGATCTAGAACACGAGTTACTAGGTTTCATGATAAAAGTGAAACGCATTTCATAACCTGCACACAGAAGAGTTATGTTTGATGTAAAAGTGGGTCTGAGACAAAGGTGTATTATGCTTTCATTGTTATTTTACATCTTTTTGGATTGAGTTAGGGGAATAGTAGTAGAAAGAAAATTAACTTAAATGTAAAATTTTTTTTATATTAAAATAAGTTGAAACTGGAGTGTGGAATGGATGATGTTTGCCGAGTGTGCAGGCTGATTTGGAATAATAACCAAAAGGTTTGTAAAAGGAGAAAGTTGGGAGCAATAGTGAGCAATAGTAAGTCTGTGATGGCGGAGGAATACCAGTAAGAGAAAGCAATGAATGGATGGTGGAAGAATGGGAAGGACTGATTTGTAAACGTATATGTGCAAGATGAGAATACTGGTGAGCCACAGAACAAGTGAAGCTGGAAAGGTGGCTGAGTGTCAGCAAAAGATTAGGAAGGGTCGTGGAGTTTCTTTACAAGCCAGTACATAAATGTATGGTAGGAATTTTGAGTTATTTCTTGTTTGTTGAACAGACCGCAGACGAAAAAAAGTCTGAAGCTGTTTAGATTAAATGGTTATATGGTATATGGTGATTAGGAAGAGCTGAAAGGGTGAGAAATGTTGAGATGCAAAGGTAAACTGATCCATAAGTGTGCTTTAGGCTGGTTCGGTCCTGCTAAAATAAAGAGGATGATAGATGGTAGAAAGAATATATGCTTCAGATTGATACAGTGAAGTAGAAAAAATGGAAAGTGCTAATAGCTGGTGCAAAATAGGCTCTAGAGAGAAAGTGTTCTAATATCCAGCAAGTATAAGTGTTTACAGCATGTTGGTAAATGGCACTGTGTGTGTGTGTGTGTGTGTGTGTGTTTGTGTGTGTAGTCTGTTTGAAATATGCCGATGAATCAACAACGTGGGTGCATAAAGCGACCAATATTATTGGATGACCTTCAGTCTTCTACACTGGTAGCTCATCATACTGGAAGTATGCTTCTTCAAAGATTATAATATATATATATATATATATATATATATATATATATATATATATATATATATATATATATATATATATATATATATATATATATATATATATATATAGAGAGAGAGAGAGAGAGAGAGAGAGAGAGAGAGAGAGAGAGAGGAGAGAGAGAGAGAGAGAGAGAGAGAGAGAGAGAGAGAGAGAGAGAGAGTAGAAGGCGCTAATTGTACGAACTCATCTGTAAAAAGAGAGGTCTAAAGGGATAAGGTCGCCATGAACAATATTTTGTGCAGTATATTACTTTATTTACAATAACAGGTAAAAATTAGGGAAAGAGTGGTAAATGGAGTAAATGTTATCAATTCAACAATGATATGCATAATTATACAGTGTGCTTTTAAAGATGAATAATAACAGAATGGGTAGGGGTGGATGTGAGTGGCTTGGAGAGTGGAATACAGTTTTGTTTAGCATCTCCTGCAAGAGAAGTGTGTTCTCATTAAGAATAGGACAAACAAGGGTGCATGCAAATTAGCCCTGGGCAAGTGACTAAGGACTTTGATTTAGCTGAAAATGTGCGTGTTCGAAAAGAGAGGTTGTTCTAGGTTACTAGGGTTGAATTTAACAATAAATAGCAAATTCATCACACTTAGATTAATATGGCACATCTTTTTTTTTATCTTTTATTAGAAAAATACATTATTGCAGTTTTACCGTTGTTTCACAGTATTTACATAATTTTACAATGATAACTTTTATACTTACACGAATATAATATGTTTACATAAATGTTTTTTCCCTAATTTAGGATTCTTATTCTACTTAGACTTTTTATATGTATATAATATTTAATATTAACTAGTCTTCATAATACAATAGTATTTCTTTTCAGTTTCACATTTTATCAAACAACAACATAATATATAAAATTCCACGTTTGGATTGTCCCTCCTTTTATATTGGCCAATCTAGCAAAGATTTAGATGTACGTATTAAGCAACATAAGTATTCAGTCAAAACTGGACAAGCATCCAATGCTATATTCATTCATTTAAGTGAAAACTCTCACAGGATAAACTGGACTGAAAGTTCAGTGATTGCCAGATCGAAAGATTTCTCTTCAAGAAATCTATTGGAGTCCGCTATTATCCAGCTTACTTCCAGTTGTAATTTTAATCTTAGCCCTGGCATGTATTATTTGGACCCCTGTATTAGAAAAATGTTCAAGAATGACCTAAAAGATAAAATCACTGACTTAACTACAAGGTAGCTACTTGATATATATTTTCTATATATCCATATGTTTATATAATTTTTTTTTATTTGTAAAAATTTTCATCTTGCAAAAAGTTATTATTGTTTACAAAAAAAGAGAGAATTATTGTGTTGTACTAAGCATTTTTAGGTGGTCAGTCACAAACCTGTATAATCTTTTAATTGTCCTGTCCCTGCTCTTGAACGGTTGATCCTAATCCTTTGTAAAAACCTCTTAAATATTTAATCCTGTTTTGGCAGTTCTACTAATTCTTCATTTGTGTTGGATTCCAGGTACATATGTTTCCTTTATAATCCCCATCTGTCATTTATATGAGCTTTCTTTGTAAACATACTTTTATATTTCTTCAGTCTGCTAAGTAAAGGACTAGTGTCAAAAGGCCTCGCAGCACTCCAGTGTTTCCGTTTCCTTCGTGGATTTTATCTTGATATATATATATATATATATATATATATATATATATATATATATATATATATATATATATATATATATATATATATATATATATATATATATATATATAATCACATTTCACTTTCTCTTCCACGTGCTCTCTCATATTTTTCTTTCACCAATAATTTTCTTCTTTTTTAATGTAGGTAAAGATAGTACGGGAGTGTAAAATGGAGCAGGGAACATGATGATTCAGAAGAGATAGATGACCCTGGAATTGCTAGTATAGCATCAGATACTATAGATAATCCTATTCCTAGTACGTCTGGCATTGCTACTTAAACCATGAAAAGTAACTCTAGCATTCAAGACACTCCGACAGAGTCTAGTAAAAGAGCTGAAAGTAGAAGTTTAGTGGAAGAAGGTAAGATTAGCGCTTTTAAAGCAATTAGGTCACACAAAACTCTATATGCAAAATGAAAGACTTGATATTAAGACACTAAATTAAATGATAAGCTGGCAGGTTACAGTCGAAGTGAACACAAATTTTCTCCTAATGACATGTTGATTTTTCATCTCACATGGTTATGACAAGGCCACTGCTGTCATTATCATGGATTCTGCAGAGATTTTACAGCTATCCTTTAGTCTGATTTTATTTTTGCTGAACTGTCAGGTGCTCATTGTTAGTAAACCAGAAAATATAATAGCAATATTCTGACGTGTTTTTCCTCTAAGCCAGTTTTTTGCTCTGAGCCAGAAAAGTGGTCGTTTTTTTTATATCTAAACTAGTGAAATGTGTTAGATTAAATGACAGCGAGTTTGGTGGATTCATATCTGTGATATTCATAATCACATTGAATTTCCTGTGTAGATAAATGCAGCAGACAATAATCATTGCGATCATTCAGACTTGTGTTCCTTGATTGACATATTTTTTTTTAACAAACATTTTTATTCCTAGTAAATTGTGATAATTCAATATTATTTTTTTTTTTTTTTGTCTGACGGTGCTACTTGAAAATGTAGAACTTGTACTCTAGATATACTTAGCTATTATGAAGGAAGAATAATCTTTTCAGAGTTTCCAAAATATGCATTTTCTATAGAACTCCTTAATATGAAGTAATACCTCTCTCTCTCTCTCTCTCTCTCTCTCTCTCTCTCTCTCTCTCTCTCTCTCTCTCTCTCCAAAGTTTCGGTATTTTGACTGACAGGAAAGGGCTCGAATTAAGTTTTTATCTTTTTTTTATTTATTTATTTATTTTTTTTAGTTGTGCAAGTGGACGATGATGATAAAGAAGGGGAGAAGACAAGGACAGAAAAATCAAGTGGTACAGTGAAAAAGAAAAGATATTCCCAGAAATACTGCCCGTCATACGAGGAGGATCCTTTGTTTAAAAATTGGCTCAAACCAAGCTGAGAGGAGGGTGAAGATACTTATTGTACCACTTGTAACTGTCATCTGAAGTTAACAGCAGGGAAAACTGACTTGAAAAAACACTGTGGAAAACAGAAGCATATTGATAATGCAAAGGCCATGCAATTTCAGAGTAAAGTTACATACTTAGGATTTTCAAAGTTCGATGATGATGTTCGTAAGGGTGAACTAAGATTGGCCACAGCTATAGCAGAACATGATTTACCATTGGCTTTTGCAGAACATTTACCAAAGTTGATAAAAGCTGTTTGTAGTGACTCTAAAATTGCATAGAAAATAACATTAGGCCGTACAAAAGCAACAGCAATAATCAATAATGTTACTGGGGAGGAAGATCATTCTCAGCTTATTGAACATTTACGAAAAAACAAATTTTCCTTAATTGTAGACGAGTCAACAGACAAAGGTTGTGTTAAACTTCTATGTTTGGTAGCTCGAGTATTATTTGAGGATACTGTTAGCGATGCTTTCCTTGGCCTAATTCCTCTCAAAGATGCAACTGCTGTTACATTATATAATCGTGTAGTAAGCTTTTTCGATAAGCATGGTATCCCTTATAAACATAATGTGCTAGGTTTTGCTGCAGATGGGGCAAACTCGATGTTAGGAGCACACCATTCCTTGTCATCACTACTGAAGAAAGACACCACATTTATTTGTGATGAATTGTATTTGTCAATCCTTTGCTCTGTGTGCATCTTATTCTTGTTTCAAATTACCTCGATCTTTAGAGGACCTAGCTAGGGACATTTATAGTTACTTCCACTGCAGCCCTAGGCGCATGGGAGATTTTGGGGAGTTTCAAAGTTTCACCAATGTCAAACCACATAAACTGTTGCACCACAAACTAGATAGCTCTCTCTGCATATGCTTGTGACCAGACTGCTTGAACAATACAATGTACTGAAACTTTACTTTACTAATGCTGTCCTGGTTGATAAACTTACCAGTCCAGAAATCATTTTGCAGAGACTAAGTAACCCTATTAGTAAATTGTATCTGATGTTTCTTGATTTTGTGTGTTGTTGGCCCAGCGTTCAACTCTTCGAGCCACCAGTGAAGAATTAGAGGAATTTATTTCTGGTGATAGAAATTCATTTCTCGTCATAATGTGGTTCGGATTCCACAATAAGCTGTAGGTCCCGTTGCTATGTAACCATTTGGTTCTTAGCCACGTAAAAATAAATCTAATCCTTCGGGCCAGCCCTAGGAGAGCTGTTAACCAGCTCAGTGGTCTGGTTAAATTAAGATATACTTAACTTTTCTTGATTTTGCCTTGCCTATTTATATTAATAACCTAAATAAGCAAATGCAGTCTTATTCACCACAAATATATACATATTCTGGAAAGTTCAGGTGCTTCAGCTCTAAAACCCATTTTAGAATGCTGCTATCTCACAGAAAGAAAGTTATTATGTTAGTAAAACTCCACTGGCATTGAGTCACATAAAGATCAGAGACTATATATAGTAAAATTTCAAACCTCTGAGAGAAATGTATCTTGGAATCAAAGTAGGGATTGAGATAAGAAATGAAACCCAGTTACATGATGCAGAAGAACTCAAACACTTTAGGCAAAATAGCTTAGAGTTTTTTATAGAAGCTGCCTCTCAGATTTACAAAAGGTTTCCTTTTGATTCATCAGCAATGGTGTCTTTGAGGGCTTTAAGGCCAAAAATAGTTATGGATCGAGGAATACCATCTTTGGGAGATTTGATGACTTCATTTGGCCATTCAATAGAATTAGATGTTCAGAACATAGACACAGAATGGAGGTTGCTTGCTAGTTCCTTAGGCACTCTTGATGTTAATTCGGATATGTCACCTGAAATTTTTTGGAGCAAAGTAGGTTCTCTAGGGAAATGGACAATAACTTGGTGTTTCCAAATCTTTCGAAATTCATGCAATCACTGCAATGTTTACCACACCCA
>JANJGK010006801.1:27500-34961 GCA_039081455.1 Macrobrachium rosenbergii
AAGAGAGGGGTGGGGGTCGTTTGACTGTTTAACTCTGGAACTACTTTTTTAATATAAAGTGATTCATAGAACGCAAGCTGTTGTGGAGAAGAGGCACTTGTAAGAATTTTGAATTGCTCATATTAGATGTTAAATTTATATTTATAGGCATGGTTCCGAATAACGGAGTATTCTGGAGATGCCAATAGAATTCCAGTGCGATAACTCACACCCCTATGGCAATCAATGAGAACTTTGAGGACCCTACGATAGGATCCAAAATATTTTCTCCGATTACAACATGGATAAGTAAATAGGTAGACAGCATTCGATGCCAATAGGGGATCAAGTTTATCTTCATATTTAACAAGAGACCCGATTGTCAGGGGATTTGTTGTTATTAGTTGGCATTTTAGGGCAGGGGCATGTTGACGTATTAGCTGTCTAATTTTGTTAAAGAAAGAATCATTTTAAATGAAAGGAAGATTGGCATACAATGGTTTCCTAGGAACAGTAAAGAAGTTAAATTTTTTTACAGTTTTACCATTAAGGAACTTATTTAAATGTTTAAAAAACAGTTGGTTCGGAAAATAATTATCTAAATTTTTTTTTGTAAAATCATAACTTCCTTATGAAATTCCGTCCAGCTCGACGTTAAGGTAAAGGCCCTGTGGAAGAGGGTATTAGGAGAATTCAGTTTAATATTAAAACAACAACAACAATAAAAACTATTACCTAAGCCGGTAAATGTCCTTTTCCTAAAAAAAAAAAACAGATGTAAAAAAACCCTTCAATGTTACGTGAAACCTCAGTGTCTAAAAATGACAATTTATTTTCCTTTTCATAACCAATGGTAAATTTTATGTTACGATGAGCATTATTGGCAAACTGTAGGAAAGCATCTGCTTGATCTTTGTTTCTGAATGTTATGGAGGTATCGTCCACGTAAGGAATGTAAAATTCTTACAAGGGCCTCTTCTCAACAGCAGCTTGCGATCTATGAATCACTTTTTTTTAAAGTAGGTCCAGAGTTAAAAGTCAAACGATGTGACTGTCACTCGTCTTCCTTTCTACTCCTTGAAAGGTACTTAGCATTTCCCTTTTAGTTTTTTTAGTTTCTTTTTTAAATAAATTACCTTTTATAATTAGTCGAGTCAGTTCTACATTATTTAATGTTTGTATATTTCAGTCCAATGATGAGGCTTGGCCTCGAAACCTTGTCAAATAAATAGATGAAATGCTGCAAGACGTTTCCTTCTGATACCCTTTGCTTTATATTCTGCTAATGGCCGGTGCTCTGGAAGAGATATATATATATATATATATATATATATATATATATATATATATATATATATATATATATATATATATATATATATATATATATATATATATATATATATATATATATATATATATATATATATATATATATATATATATATATATATATATATATATATATATATATATATATATATATATATATATATATATATATATATATATATTGTAAAGAGTAGCGCCAAAATCCGCTAGGAAACTCTTCTCCTTCCCTGCTTTGGGTTGGTTTGAACCTTTGAAGGTCGGGGTATAGGGGCTCAGAGAGAATATAATAGTTTGGGGACAGTAAACTGGCTTTGCACTGTTTTCTTTGGTACAGGGGAAAGAAAATCGTTTTCTATGATATCCGGGTCGGCGACCTGGGTCAGGACATCGCCCCCCCCCCCCTACCCCTGTCCAGAAGCAATAAAAGGTCAGGGCCAGGACAGCTCTCCCTCACACGCGGTTGCTAGTTTAAGCCGAGAACAAGTCAAGTCTCGGGCCGTTGCCCCTGCCCTCCTCTTCCGCTCGCCGCCACGTGGATCCCATCGCCGCCCTGTGTGCCCCGTGTTCCATTCCACGTGGCCTTAGAAGACTGCAAGGGGGATTGCAAGTCTTCCAAACGCGAGCTGACATTAAACGGCGGCCTTTTCATCATCCCAAGGGCGCCCTTTTCCGCCCCAATCTACGACTTGAAGAAATACCTTGGAGAGGGAGGCTACCATTTGTCCACGCTCCCACACGTGGTTCTCGGCAGAAGACGTCGTCAGCCCTACGCCCCTACAAATGTGGTAATGTACCCAAAACGAGTTGCTAGTCACGATTACTTAGCCCTTTTGCATTTATTAATCTCTGGGCCTATAACTTTGTGTTCCCTGATCTTCCTTGGTTCAAGCCAGGCCCACGTGTTCACAGCTTCTTTCCTCTGAGTCACAAGTAACGCCTCGGGGAGTCCTTGGCGCCTTCAGTGCACCCCCGAGTAATTCAATCCCCAAATTCCAGCATTAGATGTGTAACGTGGGTCCAAATATCGTTTCAGAAAGACGCCTGTAGCAGAATTATCCTTGGTCCGTGTTCCTGGCATTCCCAAGCTCCCCCCCCTTCGGGAGGACTTCTACGGCAGTAATTTACCGTATTTTCAGTTAATTTTCCTTTTGACCTTGTGTGCTATCAAATATAACTATTTTTATATCCACGTGTTTCACGCACTTCCCCTAGTGAAGAGCCCTCCGCTCCGTGTACTTCTTTTTTTTGTTTGTGTTTTATATGTCCTGGGTATCTTACAAGGCCATTTTCGAGTAAAG
Source organism: Macrobrachium rosenbergii (assembly GCA_039081455.1). Lineage (NCBI taxonomy): Eukaryota > Metazoa > Arthropoda > Malacostraca > Decapoda > Palaemonidae > Macrobrachium > Macrobrachium rosenbergii. The sequence continues at coordinate 30,110 of JANJGK010006801.1, forward strand.
TAATAATTGTGGAGTCATAAGATCCACCTGCACCAGGAAACATATAAAAATATATATATATATATATATATATATATATATATATATATATATATATATATATATATATATATATATAAATGTGTGTATGTGTGCATATATGCATGTATACAATAAAATTCACGTAAGAAGGTGAGTGAAAACTGGGACTTTGAAAAGTACTTGAGAAGTTTGTTTTACAATTTCAAGTCCACTTGAAAATCTAGAATAAACTACGAGAGTACTGTTCAAAGTCCCTGCTTTCACTCACTTTCTCACGTGGATTTTTTTATATTCTCAAACACTCGTTTATTCGTGCTACCTTTGATATGTATATGTATATATATATATATATATATATATATATATATATATATATATATATATATATATATATATATATATATATATATATATATATATATATATATATATATACATACACACATATACTGTATGTACAGTGCGTGCGTGTGTGTGATTGTGTTTTTATTATATGAAATTGCCACTTAAACAAAGAACTGCTGCAGCCTTAAGCTCTTATTATTCCTTATAATAATCCCAGTTATATTCGGATCTTCCAATTTTCCAATTATTATTATTATTATTATTATTATTATTATTATTATTATTATTATTATTATTATTATTATTATTATTACTCATAAAATGAAACCTATTCATATGGAACAATCCCACAGGGGACATTGACATGAAATTCACGCTTCCAAAGAATACGGTTTTCTTTAAGAAGAAGTAAGAGGAAGTAAAGGGAAATATATAAAGAAGAGGTCGAACTTATTAAAAAAGAAAAAAAAATGATAAATTAACAAATATATAGAAATAGATTAAAATGCAAGAACAGTATTAGGGGAGAAATGCCTTGCATCTTCGCTTGAACTTCTGGAGTTCCAATTGCACGACATCTGGGAGGCGGTTCCATAGTCCAACGGGTGAGGAATAAAGTACCTCCGGGACTGAGAAGTTCGACAGCGAGGCACATTTACCCCATATTGGTGCTGCTGTTCAGCGAACCTGGTTGCTCTCGGAAGGCAGAGGGAATCGGGGATCAATTGTGAATGTGAAAGATCTTTGTTGAAATACAACTCATGAAAAAGTGACAAACTAGAGACCATTCGTCGATGGTCCAAGTCATAACTGCTAATATTTTTTTCTCTTTAAGTTTTTATTAAATAAATTATTTGCAAAACATTACAAAAAATTTCAAATTACATATATTTACATCTAGAATACACTGCTTTCAATCTTACAAAAGTTCTTTGTGAAATGCTTAAGCATTTTATCTTTTAAAAGGGTTTTGATAATCTCTTTGGCTACGTATAATGGAAGCTTGTATTTTATTTGTAATCAAACGTTCATACATTTCTTGTCTTTGAATAGCCATATATTTACAATATAACTTGACAAGATTAAAGTTGCTGTGTTCCTTTGTCTCTTCGGTGGCTCTGGGAAATCAAAATGCGTAATTCTTATGAAATTACACTCAAGAAAATTGCAAAAATGCTTCAGAATTCCCCTCAACCAGATTATTATTTGTGCAATTTTCTTGCAGAAATATACCACATGGATATTTGGTTCCTCAGCATCACAAAACAGGCAATGAGAGTCATAATTTATTTTCATTTCTCTTAATCTTTCTTTATTGGTTAAGAACTCTTGAATATATTTATATATTATTTCCCTATCCGCAGCAGAAATAAATTTCATAAAGATGTTTTCCCAAATCAAGGACCAATTATAAAGGGGATATTTACTCTCAACAGCTGGCTGTACTTCTGGCAATATGCTCACATATACAGATTTGATAAAAGGAAAATTCTGAAATGCTGTGCATTTTCTAACTGTTACTAAGACCTCAGAACACGTGGGTGCCATTATACATGAATTGTCTCTTTGTCTTAAATTTCCAGTAAACAAGCTTTTCATATATGATTTGTTATAATAATTTACATAAAACTGTATTCCTCACCACAGCGTAACTTTAAGAAAGAAGCAGCTGGAGTACTTTGTGTCTTCAAGAAAAGACTTACCATCCCTATCCCTCCTTCAGTCTTTGACTTTGTTAAAGTGTCTCCTTTGATAAATTTACGTATTTTTTCCCGAAATGTAAAAGAAAACTTCTTTACTTATTAGTTATGTATATTTAACAGCCAAAGGGTAAATATGGGAAATATACCATTTCTTCGAAAAAATCTCTATTGGTAATAACAGCTTTTTGATGTAATGTAAGTCTTCTGAAAGCTTGCCAAAGTATTTTTAATTTTACATAATATATTAGTTCACGAAGCTATTTCATAAAAACCAGAAAATAAAATTCCCAGAGTTGTAAAGGAACCTGTATATCCTTGAAGCCGTGGTTAAGGCCAAACAGACCTATCACTCCGAGGATCTAATCCAAATATTTTCGTCCTAGCTTTATTTAGAATACAACCTGTGACTGCTTCTAATTTGGACACTAATGTGCTTATCTCCAAAATTCCCTTATCTCCGGAAACGAAGTTATTTGAATCATCGGCAAACCCAAGTTCTTTAAGGTTGTTATTATTTGGTAAGGGCAAGTGTTCAGTGCAACTATTTCTTTTTATAGCAAGGTACAGAGGTTCCTGAAAAACAGCATCAAGAAGCTTAGAAAGAGGGAAGCCTTGTCGGACTCCCCTCCGCACACTAAAATATCTACCAACGTTACCTTTAACAATGCAACAACTTCCAATATTCTTGTATAATATCTTAAAGCAGGAAACCAGCTCATCACAAAAAAACAGTCTTTCAAGAATCTGAAGTATAAATTAATATCAACAATGTCAAATGCCTTCGACCAATCAAGGTTCAAACAATAATACACAATATCTCTAATTAAAGAGTTACATGTATTGAAGGATCTTCCAGGCACGCAAAATTGTTCAGGACTGATAAAGCTGAGGATAACTGTTTGCATTCTTTTCGCAATTATCTCAGCCAGTATCTTACAGTCACAGCACAACAATGAAATTGGTCTCCAATCAGCCAAAGCACTTTCGTCAGTACCATTCGATATGAGAGTGACCAGTGCAGTACCCTGACTCTTGGAGAGAGTTTTCATTTCCATAATGTTATCAGACAACAATTTTAGTACATGCTTAATATATTCCCAAAATACCTTATACAATTCTATTGGGATCTCGTCTATACCAGGACATTTATTGTTAGCAATGGAACCAATAATATCACGTATCTCTCTGAAAGATACACTCTTATGGGATTTATCATTATAAGAATCAGTAATTTTTTTTTTTTTCTGCAAACTGCATAAAAAACAGTTTTGCCTAGGTACATCACAAATGTTTTTCCGGTAAAGGTTTTTGTAATACCTAAACACATAATGTTCAGTGGCCTGGCTATTTGTAATAGCAGTACCTTCATCAAGATTCGGCATTATGTTTCGTTCTGCGACTATTTCTGTCATGAACCTTTTACCATTAACTGCTCTTTGCCGCCCAAGAAGGAAAGAGGAGGCTTTTTCCTCTTCAGTCCTTGAATTCTCGATCGTATTTTAACCCCTTCTAATATCCGAGATTCTAAACTGTTTATTCTGTCTTTGAGAATATTAATGTCTACATAATCAGCATTTCCTGACACAGAAAGTTCCATGTATTGTTTCCTTAGTTTTGCTTCCAAATAATTGATGACTCCATACTTTTGCCTGCTAATCCTTTTACCTTCTCTGATAAAGAATTGTTTTATTTCTGGCTTCACCAAATGATTCCGCCAATTTCTGATATGATAGAAATTTCTTTTACGTGTTTCAACAAGGTCCAAAAACTCCTGAACTTCTCTTTAATTTCTTCGACTTCTAGTAAACTAGTATTAAGCTTTCAAAATAAATTCCCAGTACTAATGTTTGGATTAATCTTGACTTTGCAAATGACAGCAAAAGATCCGAACATGACAGGTAGCATTTCGCTTGAAATTATATTGTGTTTGAGCGTCTGACAGTACAATCTATCAATGCGCGAACCACAGTTTGTGCGTACGTAAGTATGCAGGGGTTCCCTGTTATGCAAAAACCATACATTATTGAATCTAAGATTCCTAATTAATCTAAGAAGTGATTTTGACACGTTTGATTCATCATTATTAGAGATGTTTCTAAGACTCAAAACACAGTTCCAACCACCTCCCATAATTGTATGGCTATTATCATATAGTAGGCATTACGGCAATTCCTTGTCAAAATGCTCTTCCTGAAGGATCATAAATGTTAACAATGGGAATTTTATTACCATTCACCTCAACACGTACAGAACATATTCCAGAATCTTCTCTTCATTCTCTTGAAGAGAATACAGGTTCCACACGCAAGACAAATGGCTGGATTGAAAATGATCTTATACCTGTCTGGCAGACACTATAAATCTTTTATATCCTTTACATTGCGTTCTTGGACTAAAAGAATGTCTATACTGTTGAAGGTGTTAAATGAATGTCATATCTCGTTTCAGTCTAACGTTAATACCGTTGAAATTTAGGATGGATATCCTAATGAATATTAGTTATTAGGAGATTTTCTGTTATAATTTTTTGTTCCACTTTTACATTGCTTTCGCTTTTGCTTACCCATTTTTCTTCTACAATTCCTGAAATTACAGTCCTACTCATCGGTCACCATGGTTCCATTATCATTATTACATTTTTGACCCGGTAGTATTTCTTTTCCTACGGAGCAACAACTTTCTCGTTCTGTCATCGTGTCTTTGGCACCTTTAAAATAATTGCAACTATTAAAGGAAGGTAACAATAAATCATCTGTTGGATTTTGCAAGTCGCCTTGACCTCT
>JANJGK010006802.1:0-34960 GCA_039081455.1 Macrobrachium rosenbergii
ATATATATATATATATATATATATATATATATATATATATATATATATATATATATATATATATATATATAGATATATATATATATATACTGTATATATATATATATATATATATATATATATATATATATATATATGTAGAATCTACTGGTCGCTTTTTCCAGATACATATGTAATTGTAAAAGCCATTGTGCCCTCTTAACTCCTCGAATTCTTCGCGCTTTTTTGGATACGCTTGTCACTGGTCAGGTCGGCAACGTGACCTCATTGTGATTATGGCGACACGGGTTCGTTTCCCGCGACCAGACATCACAACCACTCCAATTTCTTGCTCTTGGATCTTAAAGGCTTTGTAGTGACAAGCGTATCCAAAAAAGCGCGAAGAATTCGAGAAGTTAAAAGGGCATTGTGGCTTTTACACAAACACACACACACACACAGATATATATACACACACACACACACACACACATATATATATATATATATATATATATATATATATATATATATATATATATATATATATATATAAGATATTACTGCTATTTTGTTTCTGTGTATATATATATATATATATATATATATATATATATATATATATATATATATATATATATATATATATATATATATATATATGTGTGTGTGTGTGTGTGTGTGTGTGTGTGCGCGTTTCATTGATATAATTAATTACAGTTGTTTTGTTTCTTTGTATCTTTTGCTTCATAATCGGCAATGCTATACCCACTTAGCTCTGTTTGTTTCTAATTTGTGTCCATTCTAACTAACCTCTTTTTCGAACGCTTCTCAACCTATCTACTAATGTGTTATATTTTTTTTACCTTTAGTCTTCAAAGTGCCAGGGGACCATGACAATATATTACTCCCAAAGAAGTCAGTTAAAGTAAGGTACAATTGCCTGTAATGCACTCTATAAAAAGCAACGCCTTTTTTTCGATAAACAAAGGAATCTTAATTTCGAATACAGATTTCTAATGGAGCATTAATATTAAGTAAGGAAAGGTTGTATCCACTCCATGATGGCTACCAGGGACTGTATCATGCTCAATAAAAAATATTTATTCAAGTACGAAATCTTCAGGGGACTTGGCAGAATTCTGCCAGATGCCTTGAGAGAAGTTTTCGTTCTTATTTCGTAAAGTTTCAATAATTCTGCTGTTATCTTTAATCCACACAGCGTAAAGTGATGTCGCAATTTTTAGTTTTCTGTAAAAGAAAACTCAAGATCTAAAGACCTTAGATATTGAGAAAACTATTGTAACGGCTTTGTCTGTCCGTCCACACTTTTTCTGTCCACCCTCAAATCTTAAATACCACTGAGGCTAGTGGTCTGCAAATTGATATGCTGATCATCCACCCTCCAATCATCAAACATACCAAATTACAGCCTTCTAGCCTCAGTAGTTTTTTTTTTTATTTGAGGTTAAAGTTAGCCATTATCGTGCTTCTGGCAACGATATAGGACAGGCCACCACCGGGCCATGGTTAAAGTTTCATGGGCTGCGGCTCATACAGCATTATACCGAGACCACCAAAAGATAGATCTATATTCTATGTCCTTGACTATACGCTGTAGCTGCTGTACAGAAAACTCGATTGAGCCGAAGAAACTTCGGCGCATTTTTTACTTGTTATATTTATCTTTGGTGCTTCATCAGCTATCATCTTTAACAACTAATCATATGAAACTTAACTATGAATATTTTAATTTTTTATTTAAATCTAGTTACAGTTGTCGTCGTTGTTAGCAAGTTCCTTTTTCATATGCAAGTGATTCAGAAACTCTTGGATTATAGTCATGTTTAGTAGGTGCTATTATTTATATTAGGTTACAGAGAAGTCCATATTTTATACCTATGATTCTCATAGGTCAGGGCCGCGGCGTCCAACCCCATGCCCGTGGGCCAAAAGTGGCCCGTTTAATTTTGAAAGTGGCCCGCTAGAGAAAAATAAGAGGATATTTCTCTTTTTTATATTACATACATACACACAGGTGGCCCGCATAACTTTTTGTTTTTTTCAAGAGGGGCCCTAAGACTAAACAACCTGGACGGCCCTGTCATAGGTTATTACGCAGGCAGCAAAATGTTCCAACTTTGATTCCTGGTAATGGTAATGTACCATTCATTATTATAAAACAAACTGCCGAATGTTCTCTCTCTCTCTCTCTCTCTCTCTCTCTCTCTCTCTCTCTCTCTCTCTCTCTCTCTCTATAACGAAAATAACTTTGAAAAAAGCACAAACCATAACTTTTTTTTAGAAGACCAAAACAAAAATAGTAATCATACCCTGAATCCGTAACAACTGGAAGCGATTTTTTGTACTAATATTCAGGCTTCTGAATGTTCAGCGATTAGATTAATACTTTCAATTGCTTATATCAGATGGATCCTACCAAGCGCACCTTGTCCCAGTGCAGCTGATACAGAAAGAGAGATTTTATTCAAAATTATCCTGTGGTACCGAGTTACATATTTCATTCGCACGTGATTCGGATCGAACACGTATGTTGCGGGAGAGGAAAAATATGAAAATGCTCTCTTTTCTGGAAGTTATATATAAAAAATATTTAAAGTTAAGTTACCTGAAAACCTTCCAAAGGATGTATTTTAATCTTCTCTTAAAAGCTGCTTTTGTAATCTTGACTATTTCCAAAACTTAGAACGAATTAAGCTCACTTTTTATTAACAAACAAGCACATCCCCCTTAAATATTATAACGGGAAAATCGTTCTCAAGTACACTATATAAACAAGCTGTAAGCCTAGAGTTTATTTGCATTAACCAACTTCTGCTGTTAAATGCAAAACGGCTGAACAGTGAATTTGTGAACCGGAAGCACAATCTACTAAATTATACTTTATTTTGGGAAATGCTTCGGAGTGTTAGACTCACAGTAAGTATAAAGTCAGATGTATGTTGCGTAAACTCGATAATAATAATTCTACCGGAGATGATAATGTGAGCAGGAAATTGAATACGAGAGCAAAACGAGTGGAAGATATAAAAAGGAAATTGTAGGCTCTTGCCCCATTATAAATTTTCCTTCGTACTCGAAACGATGTACTTTGTATTTAGATATCTGTGGTGCATCTCAGACGTGGAGTAGAAGAGAGTATTGAAGACAATATCGTCCCTAAGGCACATGCTGTGTACCAAAGCGCTAAACTCCTTTTGAGGTCAACCACCCCCTTTAAAAGGACTAATCAGATGGGTGTACTGTATGTATGTATGTATATATATATATATATATATATATATATATATATATATATATATATATATATATATATATATACACACCACCCACACACCCACACACACACACACACACACACACACACACACACACACACATATATATATATATATATATATATATATATATATATATATATATATATATATATATATATATATATATATATATATATATATATATATCAGTTCACAACTTCTCACATTTTCATCTCGCTCTCGTTCATCACTAGAATCCTATTATCCAAGCTGGAATTAAAGAAAGAGATTTTCTGCTCCCGTTGCAGGATTCGACCTCACCTCCGAGAGGTTCCAGAGGCGCACTTTGGTGCGAAGAAGAAGAAAATTTTAGTTCAACTTGAGAAGTCAGCATGTCATTGTGGATATAACTATACATCTATAACTGTTAAAAATTACCAGTAGATTGAAAGTACATAATTCCCGTTAAAAAAACAATAATCTCTATAAAAACAATGATACGATGGTTCAAATTAGTACAGTTATCTCTAATGAAATGCATCTGAATTCGACAAATATGTGTTTGCAAGCTTCGTAGCTCAGTGTGTTAGCGAGTCGTCGCTGGGAGCTCTCGGTAGTACTAGGATCGAATCTCGCCGCAGAGAGCGAAAAGTTCGTGTTAAAAATAAATTCTTGTAAGTGATATTACTGTAGGTCTGCCAGAAATGATGGCGAAATTGTGCAGTATTTTTTTCCCGAATGTGTTCACAGATTTTGCCATTTTGTTGCATTTACTGGGACGAGACTGAAAGTGACATGAAAAACAACATTATTTTAAAATTAAATATACTCCTTCATTTTATTGGATAATCACTCAGTAAGGTGTTCACTTTTTGCTTGTTCGTGGAGAAAAACAGACAATAATGACTAACATATGTTAAAAACAAAAACAAAACAAAAAAATCCCGCGACAACAAATCTAAAATCTCCAGGTACAAACGGAGAGTAATCATACAATAAACAAACATTCCTCTCCGTAATAAAAACCCTTACAAGTAAACCGTGTTTCTTTTCTTTTGCGCTGAACAGAGGGTAAACTTTTAAACAAACAATAAAGTTCCTGACAGCCGGGGCATTATGTTGATAAGTGTATTTACTCTGCCAGAACTTACTGCCTCTTTCCTTCGTCCGTTTGTAAACAGTAAACAAAGCTATCAGTAGACAAACAGCTGACATGACATACGTTGAGAAGTTTGTATTCACTTTCTTGAATTACTACGTAAACAAAAACATTACTCTTATTAAAATCCTATTTGTTTGAATTTATGTATGAAACTACTTAACGGGGATCAGTGTTATGTACATTTAATAATATGCTTTCATTTATAAAAAGTTTTCGATAAGGTAATAGTCTCTGTAACACTTACTCATTTATTGAATTTCAGGTTCATTTGTTTTACATTATAAATTACCGGTTCAGGTTTATCCAACAGTATCTCTTTTATGTTGGTTTCCATTTTCTTATTTTTTTATTTTTATTTATTTTTTATTTTTTATTTTACCGGGCAGGAGCGTCGACAATGATAAATGAGGTCACACAACTATCCCGTCCGCACGCAGCAACAGAGACTTTGTATCCTGGAGCTGTAATTTTTTTCAAGCTGAAGGTAAGTACAGGTATCTCCTGCTCGAAATCATATTACATAATAAACGAATCTAGTCCGGACACTTAATTCATGTTGGACTCAATATGAAAAGAATATCATAATGCTTACCAAAACGCTAACAAATGACAACAATAAGAATTTAAAAACAAAAATTGCTTTGATTTTATTAGCATATAATCAGGCCTATTGTAATATTTACACAGCATTTGCTATTGAAAGAGCACCTGGAATCTATTTTACTGCCCTAATCACAAAACACTTTTAATGACCTTGAGAGTTTGCATAAAAAAATATACTTTGTGAACTAAGTTCGTAATAGACTCAAACTATCATTACTTTAATGGAGAAATAATTCAACTGACTGATCGCAATACCTTATTCAGATTATCAATATTCAATACTGCTTTACCTTTCATAAGCTTAAAGGCTACTGATCGAAAGCATGTAGTATTTATGGATAACAGTCAGCAGTGGAAATATTATCGGTTTGACAAAACAATCACTGTAAAGCTTTTACGCATTCCAATTCTATATTCTGACGGCGTGCTTGATTTGAAATGCAAGGTTTATATTATAATCAGTTATTCTTTATTATCCATTTTGCGCAGGAAAAAAATTGTTATTATTATTATTATTATTATTATCATTATTATTATTATTATTATTATTATTATTATTATTATTATTATTATTATAGAAAGGGACGAAAAAACTGTGCGTAGCTTTTAGGAGCAAACAAGCATCCCAGTATGTGATTCTGCAGGTTGCTTATGCAGAAGATATGTAAATAAAATTTAATCTTCAAACTGTTTGTATATGGTACCTTTGAAGATCTCATCATTCGTCCCTTTTCGTTTACATTCACAGCATTTCGGTGAATATTCTCCTGTGGACAGGGATTCAGATTATAACGTAATGGTGTTGGTGTAAAATAGAAACAGTATCTCTATTAGATCTCTTATCGAACTGAATTCAATTGAATACAGAATTTAGGGCAAAGGCCAAGCACTGGGACCTATGAGGTCATTCAGCGCTGAACCGAAAATTGACAGCAAAAGGTTTGAAAGGTGTAACAGGAGGAAGACCTCGCAGTTGCACTATGAATCAATTGTTAGGAGAAGGTGGAAAGTAAGATGGAAGAAAGAGAACATGAAAGGAGGTACAGTAAAAGGATAGATCTCTTATCGCAAGTTCCAATAAAACTTAACACGTACTGATTCTGTCCAAGCTACTTAAGAGTTTGATCTCATCCACGGTTGGTGCGAAAAATGGAATCCTTTATCCCATCATATGTTCTAAAATAGCTATGAACAAGACTTTGTTTCAGATACTAGACTGTTTCTCCGGCAAAGAATAGACTGTAGTTCTCACTTATTTTTCATTGTATACACCTGGGCTTTATTTTCAGTTGTTTTCTGGTGTAACATATCTATGAATAATGTAGAAAAAGTGAACTTAGAAATGAGGAAAGGAAGCTAAGTCGTAAGTCTAGGTGGTCAAGAAAATATTCTTTAGTACCTTAAGTAGAATAAGCATGACTTATATATATTTTTCTGGGAATCAGAATCAACATAGATACTATCTCTGTTGTAGGTTGATATCATTCATCTAGTAATCTTCATTCCGACCAAGTAGGACACATTTACTGTAGTATCTTGAATGTAAAAGGAAATGAACGCACTGTGAGAGAATCTGCAAGGTGAAAATAGTCTCAGGATTAAATAATTTCTCAAATATTTCTTCTGACGAAGATTGGTTGATCAACAATTCAGTTCTGTGATATAATATCGCTTTTTTTTGTCTCTTGCATTTTTCAAACTGTAACTTTTCTTCTTTGTTTTCTATTTCATTTTTAGTTTTCTGTAAAAGAAAACTACTGTGCCGGCTTTGTCTGTCCGTCCGCACTTTTTCTGTCCGGCCTCAGATCTTAAAACATACTGAGGCTAGAGGGCTGCAAATTGGTATGTTTATCATCCACCCTCCCACCATCAAACATACCAAATTGCAGCCCTCTAGCCTCAGAAGTTTTCATTTTATTTAAGATTAAAGTTAGCCTTAATCGTGCTTCTGGCAACGTTATAGGATATAACACCACCGGGCCGTGGTTAAAGTTTCATGGGTCGCGGCTCATGCAGAATTATACCGAGACCACCGAAAGATAGATCTATTTTCGGTGGCCTTGATTATACGAAGTGCAGAAAACTCGATTGCGCCGAAGAAACTTCGGAGCATTTTTTACTTGTTTTCTCTCCTTTTCGAGTACTATTTTAATTCCTGCAAATAAATTTCAGTTATAACTTTCCATTTCATCCCTGTGAAATCCTTGCATAATACCTACCCTGCCACATTTCAGTGCAGCAAGCAATTATAAAGAAAGAAAAATGAAGTGGAAAAAACAGGAAGGCAAGAATTATGAAGTGACTAAATGGCGGGAAATTGTTAACCCTTCCAAGGGATAGACCACGCAAGCCGGTTTCCTAAATTATTCCTCAGAGGACCAGAACTTTTCGCCCAACTCAGTTCGTAAATTATGGTAATGTTTTGCCAAAACTCTCGAACTCATTAAAAGTGTCACTGGATTAGGGCAGCGCAGCGAAGTCCAATTATTCCTTTCCGATCAAATGTAGTGTGAGCGGTAATGTAGTTTTTTTTTCGTTTCTTTATTTATTTTTTCTTTTGCTCGTTGAAATGGATGATCTGTAAATGCAGTTCTTTACTTTATTATTATTATTATTATTATTATTATTATTATTATTATTATTATTATTATTATTATTATTATTATTATTATTTAATGGTAACTGTGAAATACCAGCCACATCTCTTTTTTTTCTGAAAAATCCTGTTATATCTTAAATGATATGACGTGATTTTTCACAGTTATAATAATAATAATAATAATAATAATAATAATAATAATAATAATAATAATAATAATAATAATAATAATAATGGTTAAAATACTTCAAACTCGTGATATGACGTGATTTTTCACAGTTATCATATAATAATAATAATAATAATAATAATAATAATAATAATAATAATAATAATAATAATAATAATAATGGTTAAAATACTTCAAGCTCGCGATTAAAGACCCAGATTTCAAGTTTACTGAAGGTTGAACAGTATTTTTGCTAAGGTCACAATAATAACAAAAGCAATTTTTTTAATGATTGCCCAAATAAATAAAATCCAAAGATTGATAGTTTTAAGAAATGTAAAAGGGACTTGGAGCTAAGTCTGTCATTTAAAAATGCTATATCTCATTAATTTTGTGATTTGTTTGCAGATGGTAAATAGCTTATAGTCAATATGGTTTCTTCAATGGCGCTCAGCCGTGATGGAAAATTTACAACGCTACTTCAGGTTAGTATAGCGTTCACTCTCTCTCTCTCTCTCTCTCTCTCTCTCTCTCTCTCTCTCTCTCTCTCTCTCTCTCTCTCTCTCTCTCTCTCTCTTTCAAACCCCATTAAAAAAATTACGCTCCCTCCAACTCCTCCTCTTTTAACCATGATTTTTTTTTTCCGTATTTCACAATGCAGCTTTATTTATTTACCAAAGAAAACTTGAAATAGACAATGGCATAATTCCATTACAGTCATATTTCCATGAGTGACATTCTCAAGTTCCTTCCTTAAAATTCAAGCGAACAGCTAAAAAAAAAAAAAACATGAAACAACCAACTTTTTTTTTTCATGTGGATGTCATCACTTCCCCACAGCGGTTGAAGTGATCCATTCCCCGCCGGCCTCTTTCGCTTTTCCTCTTCGGCCCAATTCAACTCAAATCATTCCATTTCTCTTTTATCACTCCACTCGATCATAACAGAAGTGAGAGATAGCAATCTCTCATCCTTTATCACGGAATTCTGTCGTTACGGATAGAAATGAAACTAGGCGGCCAAATCTCGCTTGGTCAGAAAAAAAAAAGGACATAGAGATCACAGAGATAGAGATATGAAAAAATGAAAAAGGTCCCAGTGATTTTCTTCTTTTTTTTTTTGACGACTAATCTGACTTTTGTGGAGCATTTGGTTCATATACAGAAAACATGAAAGGATGTGAAGATTGCTATCTTCTGAAATTAAAGTAATTCGTCTATTTGTATTATGCGATTTAAACGTGAATAAAGTCCAAATGATGCTCTTTCATTTGACAACTAATCAGGCTTTTGTGGAGGATTCGGTTAATATATAAGAGCAACACGAAAAGATGAAAAAAGTTTGCGCTCCTAAAACCAATGAATTTATCCATGTCATCTAAGCCGTTTTAACATTATTCGAGGAACTTTATTAGAAATATATCCTCGTACCAAGATATTTTCCAAATGCTTTTCCTGGATATTCGTACTTCTGCCTTATGAAAGAATTTGGAGTGCAGGTTTTTTTTTTTTTTCTTATTAAACAGGAATCTACATTGTTTTCATGACTGGAACATTTCTATTACAATCCGGGTACTGACTTCACAGTCGTTTTATTTATATGATAACATATATGAGGAAATTGCGTTAAATGACATGACTTTCAGTAACAGTGCTCACTGATGTATCTAAATTTGCTTTAGAAATCCTAATAAGGAATGGAAATCATATCTTAATATATTGCAAGGTTAACCAAAAATTCTCACTCTCCTAACCAGACTGATCATCTGAAGAAAAATAGAAAACAATCCATCTTTGATTCTTCCAGTATAATCTGTTGTATGATCCTTTTACAGTTTTTTTTTATATAAAAGCAGCTTGGCAATAACTGAATACCATCTAAAACTGTAATTCTTTCCTCTTAAGCTTCATAAATGAATAAACTAAAATTATTGTGGTGGATCTCTTACAACTGACATTACAAGTAATCACGAGGTACCTTATGAGGTTTAGAGTTAAATTAACTAACTACACCAAATGAGAGAGCGAGAGACGGAAAAACAGGCAGACAGAAGACAGATAGACAGGAAGCATTGAAAAACTTATTGAATGATGGAAGGGAAAAATAATAAGACTTTGAAAACTACAAAGAATTTTAAATTTTTTGAAATGAAATAAGACCTATGAAACAAAAGCATCCCTTTTGGGTTAATAGTTTCAAGCGTATTTAAAGTGAATAGAACCAAATGTACAAGGCAAATAAAAAAAAAATGGGAACTCACATAAATTGCATTCTTTACAGTTAGAGACAATAGGAAATATAGCATTATATGCAGACAATTAAACTGACAAATAGACGGCAGCATTTTTAAGGGCGAGTTCCTATCCTTTAAAAATAGAAACTACGCTAAAGGTTCCTTATTTAAAGTGCAGCCTAGATTTAAGGGTTACAATTTTCATTAGAACTGCCTGAAAATCCGAAAACCATTTTCCTTGGTTACACAAGCGCTCCTTTGTATGGAAATGAGGTCTTTGGATTACTTTTACCACACTAGGACTTCGCATAATATCACAGAAAAATGTGCATCCTGTCTTTTATCTCCGAAGCGTAAAAAACATAATTCCTCACAGATGTTACAAACTGACTTTGCTAGAGGTCTTAATGTGTTATATGAAAAGCTAAGATGTTTATCTCTGACTTATTCTCTCTTGGGTATCTTCTGCTTTCGGTTTGTTATGTAAATTATTGAGTCCTTTAACGTTCTATGCCTTAATGGTATTGTTGGTATTATATCCACACACATGTAAGATTTATTTCAATGCATAAAATGCTATGTAATGTAGTTTCTAAATAGTGGACGCTTCACACAACTCATCGATTTCTTATTTAGGGGATTAATGTTTTTACAATTAATAGTAAGCTTTTTCTTGTTGATGAATATCAATAACAAGTCTATTGAAAACATTTATACATCCAACAACAAATATTCCTCATCAGGGCAAGATACCTGACACAACCAAGAAAGAAAATTTTGTCTATACCAAAATCTTATAAACTCATATTTTGAAAATATAAGAAAGTTAAAAAATGACAAAAACCATGTTAGGCAATAAGACAAAATTGCAATCATACAGGTTTAAGAAAATAAATTTGTTTATAAGGAAAAAAATGACATATCATATTAACCCTGTTTGAAAAAGAAGGCTGACTGATATAATTCTGGTGTACTGCAAATTTATAAGGGTAAAGTGCTGTATCTTAAAGTAAAAAAAAGTAATCTTGAGAGAGGAACTTTTTTTTAAACAGAGATTCGTGTTCTCTTGCATGATATGTAGGAACAGTTTTTATCTTTTTCATATACGCAGTGTTACGTTATCTTTTTCATGTACGCAGTGTTATGTTATCTTTTTCATGTACGTAGTGTTATGTTATCTTTTTCATATATGCAGTGTTATGTTATCTTTTTCATGTAAGCAGTGTTATGTTATCTTTTTTATGTACGTAGTGTTATGTTATCTTTTTCATGTACGCAGTGTTATGTTATCTTTTTCATATATGCAGTGTTATGTTATCTTTTTCATGTATGCAGTGTTATGTTATCTTTTTCATGTACGCAGTGTTATGTTATCTTTTTCATGTACGCAGTGTTATGTTATCTTTTTCATATACGCAGTGCTATGTTATCTTTTTCATGTACGCAGTGTTATGTTATCTTTTTCATGTACGCAGTGTTATGTTATCTTTTTCATGTACGCAGTGTTATGTTATCGTTTTCATGTACGCAGTGTTATGTTATCTTTTTCATATACGCAGTGTTATGTTATCTTTTTCATGTATGCAGTGTTATGTTATCTTTTTCATGTACGCAGTGTTATGTTATCTTTTTCATATATGCAGAGTTATGTTATCTTTTTCATGTACGTAGTGTTATGTTATCTTTTTCATATATGCAGTGTTATGTTATCTTTTTCATGTACTCAGTGTTATGTTATCTTTTTCATGTTTTCATGTACGCAGTGTTATGTTATTTTTTCATGTACGCAGTGTTATGTTATCTTTTTCATGTACGCAGTGTTATGTTATCTTTTTCATGTACGCAGTGTTATGTTATCTTTTTCATATACGCAGAGTTATGTTATCTTTTTCATGTACGTAGTGTTATGTTATCTTTTTCATATATGCAGTGTTATGTTATCTTTTTCATGTACGCAGTGTTATGTTATCTTTTTCATGTACGCAGTGTTATGTTATTTTTTCATATACGCAGTGTTATGTTATCTTTTTCATGTACGCAGTGTTATGTTATTTTTTCATATACGCAGTTTTATGTTATCTTTTTCATGTACGCAGTGTTATGTTATTTTTTCATATACGCAGTGTTATGTTATCTTTTTCATGTACGCAGTGTTATGTTATTTTTTCATATACGCAGTTTTATGTTATCTTTTTCATGTACGCAGTGTTATGTTATCTTTTTCATGTACGCAGTGTTATGTTATTTTTTCACGTACACAGTGTTATGTTATCTTTTCCATATACGCAGTGCTATGTTATCTTTTTCATATACGCAGTGTTATCTTTTTCATGTACGCAGTGTTATGTTATTTTTTTCATATACGCAGTGTAGTGTTATCTTTTCCATATATGCAGTGCCATGTTATATTTTTCATGAACGCAGTTTTATGCTATCTTTTTCATGTACGCAGTGTTATGTTATCTTTTCCATGTATGCAGCGTTATGTTATCTTTTTCATATATGCAGTGTTATGTTATCTTTTTCATATATACGCAGTGTTACGTTATCTTTTTCATATATTTAGTGTTATGTTATCTTTTTCATATACGCAGTGTTATGTTATCTTTTTCATGTACGCAGTGTTATGTTATCTTTTTCATATACGCAGCGTTATGTTATCTTTTTCATGTATGCAGTGTTATGTTATCTTTTTCGTATACGCAGTGTTATATTTTTCATATACGCAGTGCTGTGTTATCTTCTTCATGTATGCAGTGTTATGTTATCTTTTTCATATACGCAGTGTTATGTTATCTTTTTCATGTACGCAGTGTTATGTTATTTTTTCATATACGCAGTGTTATGTTATCTTTTCCATATATGCAGTGTTATGTTATCTTTTTCATGTACGGAGCCTTATGTTATCTTTTTCATGTACACAGTGTTAAGTTATCTTTTTTCATAATACGCAGCGTTATGTTATCTTTTTCATATCCGCAGCGTTGTTATCTTTTCCATATACGCAGTGTTATGTTATCTTTTTCATATAAGCACTGTTATGTTATCATGAGCAGAAGCCTAAACAAGTCGTAGGTCAAAATACTGATGGAGTTGGAGAAGAGTCCACGGTTTTCCAATAACCACATAATGATGGCACTCTCATAACATGCCACGACTCCCTGTTGGATAAAGGCATCATAGTCATTCACACGTAAACACTGGGTCATCCATAAAAGGGGGCATATAAAGTGGTAGACCATGTTAGTCTCCAGAGGCTTGCACAGGTGGGTAGTGGGTTGTTTCTCCTCAGGAAACTGACCCTGAATATTTCTCATTTAAAATAAAGGTTTTTATTTTTTTTCATTTCTTCAATAACCCGTAGAACTGAGTGCATTTAGATTATTCATTTAGTTTAGTTCTCGCTCATTAACACTATCTCAGTGCAATTACATATGAATTCCTGCCTGGCGCCGTCAAAAATCTCTGAGACGCATGTTAAATGCTACATAACTTGAGAAACGGTCTAATGATAAATTTTAGCCCAAAATAAATTCTTATTGTTTGGGCCATTGGCATAAAAATTTGCAGTGTTTGCTTATCATTACATGTCATTTCTCAGAGCAACGGAAAGCTGAAGTTGAAAATATGAGTTTTCCTTCTCAGATATATTTTCTTTTCGTTGCCTTCCCTGAAAATATTCCAGGCAAAATAAACTGTACCATAATTTTAACTGTTATGATAAGAAAACAGGAACAATCGGAATTTGCATGTCGTATTTTTTCTCTTTGTTGAAATATTGCACAATTTCAACTTGCTTCTGAGGGTATGTAAAAATAGCTTCGTTGATACTTATTGCAAAAGAAAAGCCTAGAGCAGTGGTTTTCAAACTAGGGGTAATTACCCCCGTGGAGGTAATGAAGCCGTTTCTGGGGGGTAACGAGGCACTTTCTAAAGGTAATCGTGCTTTGGAGTAAAATTCAGTAAATTTATAAATAATAATAATAATAATAATAATAATAATAATAATAATAATAATAATCATAATAATCATAATAATAATAATAATAATAATAATAATAATAATAATAATAATAAATGAATAAATAAATTAATTAATCAATAAATAATACAGAAGTAAATAGATTAATTTTTATCATAATTATGTATGTTATACCCCCAACATTCGTTTTCTTCAATCCCGAATTTAGATTCTAAATTTTTTATTTCTTAAGACTTGAGTAAAAGTAAAATTAATTTCTTACACGTAAAATTCATTATTAAGCATTCCAATAATTTTCTTTCCTTTATATCATAACTTCACATAACTGAAGAGGAATAGGGTAGGGGTAATGGTGATCTATCACACCACTGCCGGGGGTTGGGGGCCGGGGGAACGATACCAAAAACTTTGAGCACCACTGGCCTAGAGTATCATTAAGTTTTCGTTAAATTTCTGGCAATTTTCCTCATGTTAATCCTTACTGCTGCTACCTTTCGAAATGCATATTGTTTCCAGTTATGTGATGAATGTTTACTTTATATGCCTCTCACTGTCGTTGAGAAATTGATATAAAACTTTGAAAAACTCTTGCTCATCATATTTTTTTTTCAATTACGAACTTATAATTGATTACGACTGACGTCAAAGCATTTTTAAATTACAGTTCATTACTTGACAAAGCAGCTTTGCCGTATTAGTTTGTGCATCATGCATTTGTTAAACTGTTCTTTGTTAGTTCATTGTTTTATATAATGTAACTTGATACACCAGGCATGGTGTTCGGCGGTTCTGGTCGTTTCAGCCGCAAGTCGTTATGTTTATGGTATTTACCGTCAAGTTTATGGTATTTACCGCCATATTTTATGTTTTGCGTACATTCCCAAGGGGCTGGTACTAAACACGGCGCCCATTTTGCACGTAAACGTGCTGACGGCCTAAATGACTAACGGCCGAAATGACCCGAACTCGCGTTCGGTGAAATCGCGATTTGTGATTATAGTAAAATACGTTTTCAAATAATTTTGTCTTTTTTTACTTTATCCAAACCATACATAAGAAGGTGATACGAGAAATGCATAAAAAAAGATTAATGTCGAAAAATATGTCAAAACACATATTTGAAATTCTCAGTCAATGTTTAGTAAAAAAAAAAAAATTCTGAGTAATGATTATTGTCGATAAAAAGAACAAACATTCATTTCGTTTCTTTTATAAGAATCATATTCACTTTAAATTACGGAGAGTCTGTTTAGATATTTGCGTTCTTATAATATAATAGCTAATATATTTATTTGTATATGCAGTGCCGATGGCAATCAAACGATGTTTATGTTCATAAATATTTCATTTTCTCTATCTAAGGCTTTAATTATGAAATATGATGAACCAAAAGTTTTTCATTGTTTTACTAAAAGTAATAAATTGGAATTGTACAATTTACTATCATTCTGTCTTAGCTTATGCATATATATATATATATATATATATATATATATATATATATATATATATATATATATATATATATATATATATATATATATATATATGTATATATATATATATATATATATATATATATATATATATATATATATATATATTTATATATATATATATATATATATATATATATATATATATATATATATATATATATATATATATATATAAATATATATATATATATATATATAATATATATATATATATATATGTGTGTGTGTGTGTGTGTGTGTGTGTGTGAGTGTGTGTGTCTGTGTGTGTGTGCGTGTAAGTAAAAACAAATCCTTCGGGCCAGCCCTGCGATAGCTGATAATTTGCGCAGTGGTCTAGTAAAATTATTCTAATATTAATAAAAGCAGCTTTGTCAGGAACATGCGAGATGCAAGATAATATCCATTACTGACAAAGTATTTGAAAAATTATGAATGACTTGGATACAAATGTAAATCAGATAGAAAGTCCCCACTCTCTCGACTCACAGTTGAATACCATATCTTTCATTATTCAAGGTCTTTTCTATAACATGTGACTCTACTACTTCTTCATAGTTTATGTAACGGAACTGAGTTTATAAATTAGTCTCAGCTATCTGTCAACGAAAAATCTTATAGATTTTTATACAATAATCGTATATGAACGTAATCGTTGCGGGCGCTTTTTTAAGAATGAGTTATGAGTTTCTGAAGTAGAATCTCTATACAATTCTGGTTTTTTGGATATTTTCATACTTTTATAATTTAATTACCCAAGAAAATTCCTGTTTGTGACATGTGATTCCTAAATTTTAGTATTATTATCATTGTGAGTCATATCACAATATCATAATGGCTACCACTGTTTAAAGTCAACAACGAATTGCTCTCTCTCTCTCTCTCCTCTCTCTCTCTCCTCTCTCTCTCTCTCTCTCTCTCTCTCTCTCTCTCTCTCTCTCTCTCTTCTATGATTCATATCACAATATCATAATTGCTACCACTGTTTATAGTCAATAGCGAATTGCCCTCTCTCTCTCTCTCTCTTTCTCTCTTCTTTGAGTCATATCACAATATCATAATTGCTACCACTGTTTATAGTCAACAGCGAATTGCCGTCTCTCTCTCTCTCTCTCTCTTTTCTTTGAGTCATATCACAATATCATAATTGCTACCACTGTTTATAGTCAACAGCGAATTGCCGTCTCTCTCTCTCTCTCTCTCTCTCTCTCTCTCTCTCTCTCTCTCTCTCTCTCTCTCTCTCTCTCTCTCTTCTGTACATTACTGAGGGGCACCACATGTAGTGTTCGGTCCCATCAAGATAGCCATCGTCAATCTTTCCGATGTCCAATAATTCTTTCGGGAAAAATGTATTTTCCCTTGAATGCTGTCGCTCGCAAGAAGCTGGAGAGAAACTGCCTTTAGCTCCAGCACATTGCTCTCATTTTTTCCTCGCGCCATTCCACATTTCTTTTTCGAGAAACAAGCGTCAAACTAGTTGGAATATTTTTACAGTTAGAAAAAATATTTATTTGGACATTATGTAGATTATTTGTTTATCAATGTGCTGTATTTTTTACTGGCTTTGTTTACAATGGATCTATTTTAATAAGAAATATTTAATCTTATACATAAACTGCGAGCTTTGCTAACGTTATTACGTATCTGGATTAATTTGAATTTCACCTGCATCAAAGCTGCTGTAGATTAATTTCTTTTGTTGTGGTAATTTCAGTAATAACCAGACAAGAAACAAGCAAATTTAACTAGAGAAGAGAACCGGTAGCTGAGGGCAGTATATTTCCCCAACGTAAATAGTATCATGAGGAATTTTTTTCTGAAACAAAAACTTAGGAT
This sequence comes from Macrobrachium rosenbergii, assembly GCA_039081455.1. Classification (NCBI taxonomy): domain Eukaryota; kingdom Metazoa; phylum Arthropoda; class Malacostraca; order Decapoda; family Palaemonidae; genus Macrobrachium; species Macrobrachium rosenbergii. The sequence goes on from JANJGK010006802.1 coordinate 17,341, forward strand.
TTCAGCTATGAGAATACAAAAGCTATGAACTATGAACAGAAATTATCAGCAGAATCTGTAGACTCTGCATAATATTCAGTAAAGTATGTGAAACATTTACCGTTTAGCTACAATTTAAGTCACTATATTCGCAATTTTGTTATTGCTTCTTAAATATCAGTATTTCAACGAAATCTATCATAAAACTGCCATGACATCTGAGGACTAACTAATATTGATGTTAAAAAGGCTGAGTTTTCCCTGTGGTGCCCCACCTACCCTCCTCCTAGTTCATCCCTCCCTCCCTCCCTCCCTCCTCCTACTGGAAACTTCCTACGAGAAAAACTAGAGCGAAAATGTCTCCCTGAAACGCTATGGCCAAGATTCGGGTTCATAAAACAACGTTCTCTCCTGTCCCAAGTAAGCAGTCTACCTTAAGACATAGTTATCACCTGGGACTTCCTATGTCCAGAATCCCAAAACTGAATTGCTGATCCATTTATGTCTGAAAACGACAGATGAACATTGAGATGTCTCCATGAAACCATGCGTGGTAACCCCTACCATATTATAGCCCAGCAATATTTTCGTTTCTGAATTTTTTTTATAGTTTTACTAATGTCATTTCTGCATTTCTTTACCTGTATTGATATATATATATATATATATATATATATATATATATATATATATATATATATATATATATATATATATAGCCCAGCAATATTTTCGTGTCTGAATTTTTTTTTATCTTTACTAATGTCATTTCTGTATTTCTTTACCTTTATTGCTGTATATATATATATATATATATATATATATATATATATATGTGTGTGTGTGTGTGTGTGTGTGTGTGTATACATACATGTATTTATATATATATATATACAGTATATATATATATATATATATATATATATATATATATATATATATATATATATATACATGAATATCTTGCAAACATATTTTATAATTGATGGTTGGTAGTTAGTCTATATGGCCTGCCCATGGCTAAAACTCTGAAACTCCAAAGAAGTACGGAAATATCCTAGTCTGTATTCTGCATAAACTCCCCCTAAAAAGTAATTGTGAATTTGTAAGTAGAGTGTAGTAAACTTAAAAATCACTGTTCAGTTTAATCTTTCTTAAAGAAACTTGAAGCACATATAAATGGAACTTTAAATATACTATTGTCGGAGATCAAGTTCTCGTATAAATTAAGTTTATATCAATGAACAGTAAGTGAATACTAAACCTAGTTAAAAAAAAAAGTTATAAATTTCCTAAAAAAAAAAAAAATTGCGAGGAAAACAGTAAACACTGTAAAAATTTCCCTCGTATTTCCCTTGCTTAGCGTCTATTGTTGATCATAACAACTCTACCCATCCCGAGGCGAATCTAGTTGAATTTTCTCCCCATTCTTGGATAAGATTTTATATATATATATATATATATATATATATATATATATATATATATATATATATATATATATATATATATATATATATATATATATATTTCCTGCCTATTCTAGAGTTACACTTTCGGAATTTTCAGTTATCTAGGGTGAGTTTCTTATTTTCTTCATTTTCTCAACGTATGTAAGTGCAACTGAGTTTTCGCCACAACGCAAGGAATTCTGCGCGATCCCAGTGTTTTTTCTCGCCACGTGAACGAAAAATCAGCTATAGTTTTTTAAAAGGTTCTCTTGTACCCAGGAACAAACGTATCTTTGAATGCTTCCAGAGTTTCGGGAAATAACGCAAAACTTAATTTCGGAGATTGTTGTTGATCTCTGTCCAGTAGGATTTTCCCTAAATGTAAACGAGTACCGAGACCTTTCCCTGAAAAAAGCGGGACGCCATATCTTAAAAACTAACCACAGAATTTTCTTGAAAATAATCTCAATATGTTTCCTACACCCAAATTGCAGTAAACGTATCATTCTAACTTAACCTAACCCAACCCAACCTAACCTAACCTAACCTAACCTAGGGGCATGGCAAAAAAACCAAAGCTGGTGCAATATTAGCATACATCTCAGGAATTTGCGTCCGGGTACTCGTGAATAGAATTGTTGCAGCGGAAATGTCGAGCTAGATTTTGTAGCATTGGTTTGTTCTTCCGCCGAGTGCAGGAGATGGTGGTTGTTTCCTTAAGAAAGCGTTGTTGAGATACTGGGACTCTGTCGTACCCAGCTTTTAAGAAATATATAATATGTATTTTCAAATTTTCTGTTTGACAGAATCAGCGCAAGAACAGCATTTTCCTATTGCATTGGTGAAATTGCAAATATTTGCATAAGTAATTAAATGGAGTAAATTTGCTCTCTATATTATAATCAGTAGGGGACAGACCCTTTCTGCTACATTCAAGAATACTCAGTACTCGTATTTTTAATCTCTTTTAAGTGATTGTGGATTGCTGAAACCAGTGATACCTACTGTATTGCTGATAACACTCGGACGGGCTAGCTGATTTTGTTACTTTGAAATTTGATATTACGTACTGGGAGCTCTGCACGCCACCATGCATTTGAAATTGATTAACTATTAATTAAAGTGTCATGATTCGTTCACTGGGCATTCCGTGTGCCACTTGATGTGTAAATTCTTGTTCAAGGAAATATTTAAACTGCTATGAGAGCCCTTTATAAAATGTTTGGAATCTTCATAACTTACGTGCGTGAGGCGTAGCTACTCATGAGCTCATTACACAGAACAAAGCCAAGAGAGACAAGGTCTACCCAATTGGGCGGAGTCGCCTCCTACCTCGGGTAACTACGTAGGCGATGACGTACCTTAGAGGTACCTGCTCATTACGGCAATTCACCTGCTGACGCAATAAGGAGGTAGACAAAGCTCTGCCTACGTGGGGGATTTGGGGGGAAGTGAGCAAACCTTCTCTTTCTCTTGGCCTTGAAACAGAACAGGAAGACTTCTTCTCTCGCTTATGTGTGAACTGAGAAAACGGATTGTCGTCTCCTGCGTTTTACGGCAGACAGAGTCCTGTGATTACGATTCCTTCCTAAATTTGTTTTTCTGTGAGAGATTGCACGAATACCACCAAATTTCAACAGTCGATTTAGTTGGCAAGTGCATAAACGCCACATTCCTCTCTCTCTCTCTCGCTGTCTCCCTCTCTCTCTCCTTGTAATTTGTTATTAAGTTAGTTAAATCTAGGTGTTAGATGTCTAAATATAAGTAATAGCACTGAACTGGCACTGTCTGACCTTGGTCTGTATGGTACATATTTGTATTGTTACACAATGTTGACAGCTACGGTCCCTGTCCCGACTTTATCTTGGAATTATATTGAGAGAATGTGTTAAAAACGGTCGCCTTTCTCGGAGTTTCTCCGTCCCCTGCCTCTAGTTTACCCCGTCTCTGCCACCGTTATGAATTATGAATGTCACCATGTGACTCCCTGAAACGTAAATGACCGATTTCTTAGTCTAATCTGCCTCTTATCACCCAAATACACAAATTCCTACGCGTGGAGGGAATCCCAACAAGCCCCAAGGCATCAATGTCACTTTGGGCAGAATCCCAAAACTAGGCCAATGATCTGCCTATGTCTGAAGGCTCCATATTAACGATTATAAGCCCTCATAAAATCATACTTGATAACTAAAATCTCATTCAATGCTCAATAAAATTAAGATTTTCCATCCAAACACTTTTGCTTATTTTCTAAAGGCATTTCATCATTTCTTTTTCTCGCAAATTCTATATAGTTTGATTTTCGGGGCATCTCTGTAAAATTATTAAATGGTAGTCTGGCTTTATGTCCGTTCGGGGTAGATTTTATATAAACAAGTAAAAAATGAGCCGAAGTTTCTTCGGCGCAATCGAGTTTTCTGTACAGCGTATAATCAAGGCCACCGAAAATAGAGCTATCTTTCGGTGGTCACAGTATAATACTCTATGAGCCGCGGCCCATGAAACTTTAACTACGGGCCGGTGGTGGCCTATCCTATATCGTTGCCAGAAGCACGATTATGGCTAACTTTAACCTTAAATAAAATAAAAACTATTGAGGATAGAGGGCTGCAATTTGGTATGTTTAATGATTGGAGGGTGGATGATCAACCTATTAATTTGCAGCCGTCTAGCCTCAGTAGTTTTTAAGACCTAAGGGCGGACAGAAAAAGTGCGGACAGAAAAAAGTGCGGAGGGACAGACAAAGCCGGCAAAGTAGTTTTCTTTTCATAGGGAGCAAGAGTTGAGAGTTTGATAATATAGTCCTCAGGGATTAGAAGACCATAAGTTAAATCATTTGTAAAAGCAATCTTCCAATACAAATTCCATTAAGCTAAAATTTTCTACTAGATACAATACTACTTTTTAAAGAGTACTCTCTTCATATTAATGAAAAGAGTTTTGAACATTTGGCTGTAATATTTTTTAAACTGCATCACAAAAGCGAAAAGCATTATTGAGGAAGGTAAATCAAATGATTGTCTATAAATGGTGCATTCAAACTCTTTATGGGTAAGTTAGTTTATAAAATCCATCTCAAAAGTAAATATGATTATTGGTTGGGCCACATATACGAATCTAAATACTGAAAATATTGAAAAATAATAACAAAAATAAGATACATCCCACTGCATCGTACATTTTAGTTTTCTGAAAAGAAATCTATTATGCCGGCTTTGTCTGTCTGTTGGCACTTTTTTCTGTACGCCCTCAGATCTTAAAAACTACTGAGGCTAGAAGGCTGCAAATTGTATGTTAATCATCCACCCGCCGATCATCAAACATACCGAATTGCAGCCCTCTAGCCTCAGTAGTTTTGATTTTATTTACGGTTAAAGTTAGCCATAATCGCGCGTCTGGCAACGATATAGGCCACCACCAGACCATGGTTAAAGTTTCATGGGCCGCGGCTCACACAACATTATACCAAGACCACCTTCGGGGAATTTTTTATTTGTTATTTTACGTCCACGATAAGTACTTCTTTCAGTGTCTGTCTCACCGTCCTCAGGTGAAGGGTACAACTAAATCCACCTGGGTCCCTAATCCCACAACCCGATGGTAGATGGTAGGACGTAGTGTCATGCCGTCTGGACGTTGAGGGTGGGTTTCTTTAGTTTTATCGATACAAGCAACAATAGTAACTGGACAAGAAAATACAAACCGGAGATTGATGATCGCAGAAACGATATCGATAAAATAAAAAAATAAAAAACACCCTTAACGTCCAGACGGCATCACAATATGTCCTAGACCTAGGTAGCAGTTCCTCGCTGGGTTAGCGGGTTCCGTTCTCAGCTAACACTCCGTTGGTCACGAGTTCGAATCTCCGACCGGCCAGTGAAGAACAAGAGGAATTTGTTTCTGGTGATAGAAATTCATTTCTCGCTATAATGTGGTTCGGATTCCACAATAAGCTGTAGGTCCCGTTGCTAGGTAACCAATTGGTTCTTACCCGCGTAAAAATAAATCTAATCCTTCGGGCCAGCCCTAGGAGAGCTGTTAATCAGCTCAGTGGTCTGGTTAAACTAAGATATACTTACCCTAGGTAGCAATAAGGGATTTCTGATGAGCTTAGGTAGCAATAAGGGATTTCTGATGAGCTTGTAGACGGAACACGTGGCTTACCGGATAAGCTCAACCAAGGTGGAAGAAGAACAGGTGGAATCGCGCGCAGCTCGAGACGAGTCAGTGACGTGAAACGGAACCCAGTACTCATGGTCAAAATAATATTACTGCAATGCATTTCTAGCCATAGGGCACTATTGCATTGTTTTATAGTTCAATTAGTTCATTATTAAGTAGTTATAATATGATAAAATGATATTTCCCTTTAGAGAAGAAAATATATTGTCATATAGCCTACTGTAAATGAAATACGACCAGGATAAAATAACATATTACTTGAGTAAGAATAAGAAGAGAGAGAGAGAGAGAGAGAGAGAGAGAGAGAATTCTGTCGTGAGTTTTACTTAACCTAATAAAGACCTAGGCCTATATCAATACATAATTTTATATATGCCTACTGAAAATCATGAAGGGTTTTGGCCATAATATTAGGCCTACTTACTATAGCTGTTTCACTTTATCTAGATACATCTGCCTGAAGGGCTCCCCTAAAATGACTCCTATAATTGTCTACAAAAAAAAAAAAAAAGCTTTCTTTAGCAGCCAAGTTCAGGGAGGCCTTTTAAGCGAGCTCTTCAGGAGGAGGAATCTAGCTTAAGTAATATACTATTAACCCACGAATTGACAAAAATACACAGAGAGAGAGAGAGAGAGAGAGAGAGAGAGAGAATCTTGTCATAAATTTTCCTTGTCCCATAAAAAAATCTAGGCTAGACCTATGCGCCTATATGCTGGAAGCCTAGGTATTTTAGTTTATAGGGTGACCGCCCTATAGTCCGAAGGCCCGATAGTCCGAAGGTCCGATAGTCCGAAAGTCAGCAGGCCCGATAGTCCGAAGGTCCGATAGTCCGAAAGTCAGAAGGCCCGATAGTCCGAAGGTCCGATAGTCCGAAGGTCCGATAGTCCGAAAGTCAGAAGGCCCGATAGTCCGACTGAAATAAAGTTCTGTATACCTGTGAATACCGATAATCTGTAGTGTGTGAGCAATTGATGACTGCTTAAATATCCAGTGGTTACAAGTTTTTACCATTTTCAGGACAAGAACTTATTTTTATGAACGACCCTGCTTTATTCTAGACAACGTGCTCAAACTGATTTTCAGCGTGCTAATTAAAAAAGCATCTTGCAATACTATGGTCAAATTACTCGTTTATAGCAATGGGTCTAATAGCAACAAAGATTTAACAAACAATATGAGAGAGTTGATAATAGGCTCAAGCAAAATCACTTTCATGAATATTATATCAATCATCAAGCAAAAGTGTTGCATACATATAGGCTTATAAAATGAAATAATTATACAAAAAGAAGGCCTACAAAGATCTGAATTGTAAGCTTTATAAACATGCGTTATAAATAGATTAGTCAAAATTTTTTTTATTCAAAGTCAGCTGATAATAAACCAAACCATTTTCATTTGAAAAATATTGAACTGGCTCTCTCTCTCTTACACAATTTCAATTCCAAAATAGGCTAAGCCAACTAAAATATCTTCTACTGAGACAGCAAATAAACAATATTTACCTGGAGTTGTATCCTTTGTTGAGTAGGCACAGCAGTATCTTTCAATTTGTGTGCATTTTTAGGATGATAATCTAAAAGTATATGTCTATGGCTTTCTCTAATATCACTAGGGACAAAATGAATGGAGCATATTCTTGCATTCTTCACGCTGAAATCATCTTTCCTTTTGCACAGATTAACCCAAGTTTTGCAAAATGAAATGCCTTTTTCTTGGCAATGGCGGTCATGATTACCGCAACCAAACACAGCACATACCACCATCTTTGTTGTCTCTGATCAGCTGATTGAAATGTTAAAAGATCGGCGAATTCCCTCCAATGAACCTGTTGCCACTTACTCAGCTGGGTTCCAAGTAACGTCACTGCGCGGGAAAACGCAAAACTTCTCTCACGAACTCACCTTACTCTTCTTCCACCTTGAACTCAACGACCAATCCGTAGACAGAGGGCTTATCTTAACGATGGACGAGTAAGAGGTATTTTTAATAATTTCTTGCATGTAAATTACATGTGTAGGTTAATATTCGAAGCAAGCAAGCAAGGACAGCGTTTTCTACGAGGCTGTCTAGGACGTGGGGAGGTGAATGGAAAAAACCGCTACTGTATTGGCGGGAAGGCGGGATTTTTTATCAGTTTATAACATGGCATGATAGCTATGGTATTGTGGTTTTTCTTCCCAGAATACCCTGCATATTTACATAATTTTTTCTTGAGCATACAAATAATTGTATTATCTCCGTGCTTGGGCATTTTCGGGACTATTTAGCCAAAGAACTTTTCCAGCAAAAGTTTAAAATCACATTCTGTTCCCGTCATCCTGTGTTGTTAACACACTGTATAAATGGCTAGCCTAGGCACACAATTTTTTGTCATTGTTGGGTATTGGAACGATAATTAGATAGAATGAATAAATAAAGGTTACAATAAAAGAGTAATTTCTAACTGAAATGGAATTAATGTATGCTTAAAAGAAGGTTAGTAAAATAAAATACCCGGCGAATCAGTAGCATAGGCCTAGCTTCATTGTTCCGCGCTTCTTGTTTTAGAGATAAACAATATTTGGAATCACAATAAAGTTATGGAAACTGCACGTAGAATAAATTTTAAATGACAAGAAAATATTGTGATTTTAATACTTTTCAGCATAGGTCTATGAGCGCTCTAGGTTATACTAATAAGATCAATCATAATGGTTGAAAGCTCAGCGTTCGTTTGTGTTTGAACTGAGTAGGATGTTGGATACAACCTAGTCTTTCGTGTGCTTGTATTGGTATATTATGAATAAAGATCGATGTGTTTATGAATATATCAGAAGGAGCGAGGGTTCTTTGTCTATATAAACATTCAAATGCGTTTTTGGAAAAATATTTTAATATTTATCGCAATGAGCCAACGATTTCGGAAACGCTGAATGTCAGTCACTCACACGCTACGCATGCGCATGTGTCGTACCTTTAACCGCGAGTGAGCACAGTCAATATTATATGGAACTCTTAGTGGACAGATGAAATGAAGCCAACTATGATTATGGATGATTTCCCATACGATTTTTATCTCGAGAAAAAATCTACGAGCAAAAGATAACTGAATGTCAACGCCAACCATTCCTCCCCCCTCCCCACGAAAGAGATAGGGAGGGGTGGATCAGTAGCTTTCAGTCTTTTTCATTCGCAGTTTGATTTTGTGTGTTACTAAAGTGTGTCGCAAACCGGCGGTGTTCCTACACGATTGTGGTAGTATCATGAATGTGTAACATGTCCAAGAAACGTACCATCCATGATATAGTCCGTGTAACTGGATGTCATAAGGTGGGGTTAAAAACAAGTGAAATTGCGACGCAAAGTGGCATAGGTGAAAGAACTAGACGGGTTGTAGCTAAGTTCATGGCGTCCCGCCGGTTTTGGACGTCTACCCTTCTCTTGGTCATGGAGCCCCCGTAAGCTTTCTCCTCGCACTCTCATGCTTAGGAAACGGCATATAGACAACCATCCTTGACTAGTGTAAGTAAATTATTAAAAGCACATAATATTCAAACTGCTTGGCCACGTATCCACACGTACCATCCAGACACACCAAAGCAGAGAGAGGATGGGGTAGGCTACGTTTCACGTGTGTGGGGAGGGGGAGAGATGGAATGGAGGGTGCCTCATAGCAGTAAGCTGGGGCCTAAACATGTTGCACTCACAGTCAAGTTCTCCCAGTATGTTATGGCGTGGGGGAATTAGTGTTTCTTTCCCATTCCTACCTCCAGTTCTTCCCAAGAGCGAGGACCTGACGCTGCTAGGCGACGTTTTGGAATCGTTATGAGAAATGGGAACATCCATTCTGCAGTAGGACGGTGCGAGATGCCACGCCGCCAATTACGTCACTGATTCACTCACTCACTCTCGCCAGTTATTGCTTCACTGATTGGCTAAACAATTGCCAAATTGTTTATATTAAGTCTCGGCCAGGCAATTCCCCTGATTTTCCCCAGTAGAAAACCTTCAGACAGCGATCAAGTCTTGTTGAAGGGCAGTGGACACAACTCTCGACAAACTCCAGACCGCCATAGACTCAATCTGGTACAGCTTTGGAACCTTCCTCCTGCAGAAATTAGCGAATTCTATCCCCGATAGGCCCAAGGAGGTGCTGAAACGAAACGGCGGCCCTGTGAAGTATTACTAGATGCATGGGTGAGTGTTACAAATAGCTTTTTTTGTTTTTTTTGTTTTACGCTTGCCATTGCTTCTTTGTTAGACTAACTCACGTGAAAAATGATCGTATTTGAATGTGGCCACAATTTACGTATATATATATATATATATATATGTATATATATATGTAAATACAGTATGTATATATATATATATATATATATATATTATATGTATATGCGTGCGTGTGTGTGTGTATGGGTGTTAGTAGATGCATGGATGAGTGTTACAAATAACTTGTTTTAGTTTTTCTTACCCTTGCCATTGTTTCTTTTCTAGCCGAATTCAACGGGAAAAGTGATCGTTTTTAAATGTGGCCACATTTTACGTATATATATATATATATATATATATTACACACACACACACACACACATATTTATATATATATATATATATATATTAGTAGATGCGTGTGTGATTATTTCAAATCACTTTTATTGCTACTTATTCTTGTCATTGTTTCTTTGTTAGACGAATACAACTGAAGAAATGATCATATTTAAATGTGTCCACAATTTACGTATATATGTAGTCTATATGCTGTATATACTCGTCACATATATATCGTCATTAGTTTGGGTGTTCGTGATAACATATCTTACCAAAAATTTAATCGCTCATCCACCGAACGTACTTAAAGATTATAACAAGATTATGACCTATCAGTGGTGAAATTATGTATATATATATATATATATATACACACACACACATACAATTTACACAGTTTACATGTACATATGTACACACACACACACACACACACACACACATATATATATATATATATATACGAGTATGTATATATACTGATATTAGTGTGGGTGTTTGTGGTAACGATTCTTACCACTAATTTAATCGCTTATTCATCGAACGTGCTTTAAGAACATAGCGACAAGGTTATGGCGTACCAGTGTTGATTATATATATATATATATATATACACATACACATACATACACACACGTAAATTGTGTATATATGTATGTACGTATATATATATATATATATATATTATATATATATATATATATATGTATATTGTATAGCCTACATACATACATGCATGCATACATATATACACGCACACACACACACATAGCCTATATATATATATATATATATATATTATATAGTTTGTTATTGTATTAGTATGGGTGTTTGTAATAACATACCTTACCTCTAACTCAATCGCTCATCCATCGAACGTAATTTAAGAATATAACGACAAGATTACCACGTATGATGTTAAATCTCGTATTTTTCGGTCTTTTTCACCGTATCAGAGAAGTGGTTACGAAATCCTTTGGTGTATTTCGATTCGGATAACCATTTCTTTTTTTAAGATGCAAAAATTATATAGTTTTCAATTATATAATTCATCTTTTTGTCTAAATGAAAATAAATAGTTACTATGGCCGCTGTTTATCAGTCAAAGGCCTTGAAGATGTGAGTTAGTTTCCTATTCAGTAGGGTTGATAGTAGTGGTCTCTCCCGTAGGGGGGTAGTGCCATCAGTGCACCTCATGCGGTGCACTGTAGGCATTACTTAAGGTTCTTTGCCAGCATGCCTTCGTCCTCTAGCTGCAACCCCTTTCGTTCCTTTTACTGTACCTCCTTTCATATTCTCTTTCTTCCATCTTACTTTCCACCCTCTCCTAACAATTGATTAATGGTGTAACAGCGAGGTTTTCCTCCTGTTACACCTTTCATACCTTCTTACTATTAACTTCCGTTTCAGCGCTGAATGACCTCATAGGTCCCGTTGCTTGACCTATGGCCTAAATTTTACGTTTGGTTCATTAGTGGTCTCTTTAGAATTCATTTCCTTACAGATGACTTTTCAAGTCAGAAATTGCAGTGAATTCTCTTGAGGACGATAATGGATTTTGGTTCAAACAAAGTATAATTAGTCATTTCTGTTATTAATCAAGAATGTGTTTTTCAAATTTTGGTGAATTGCAATTTTTCACAGTTATCTTGTATGGTTAGTGGTCTGTGACATCCCAAAATAAGCCTTTTTTGTAGGTAAAACAAGATATTCTCTCTTCATAATCTGATGTCTGTATTTTGGTGCATTCTCGAATATCTTCCATTAATGTATACCGCAAAGTTAACGATAAGTAATCTTAGAGGAATTTATTTTAAAATATAAAGGGAAACTTTAAGGGTCTAGGATATCAACTTTGGTATCTAGTTTTATGGTATGGGATTCGTAGGCCAACTCAACTGAAAGTATGATTGGAATTTAATGTGGCTACAATTTACGTATATATATATATATATATATAGTCTGTATATATTATATAACACACACACACACACACACACACATATATATATATATATATATATATTATATATATATATATATATATGGCATGTGTCGTCCCAACCTTGGCGGTTTTTGTAGCCATAACAAGACATTCTCTTAACGTAATCTGATGTCTATATTTTGGTGCATTCTCGAAAATCTCCCCCCTAGTGTTTACTTCAGATTTAACGATAAGTCATCTAGAGAAATTTATTTTGAAATATAACGAGAAAAATTTAGCGGTTTAGGATACCAGCTTTTGGTATTTCTAATTTTATTATATGGATTGGTAGGAAAAATAATTTTTATTGATTGATGCTGCAAACAATTTGATAGAATATCCGGTTCAGAATTTATTTATATTATAGTTTTCTGTTAAAGAAAACTTTGTCTGGCTGTCCGCGCTTTTTTCTGTCCGCCTTCAGATCTTAAAAACTACTGAGGTTAGAGGGCTGCAAACTGGTATGTTGATCATCCACTCTCCAATCAGCAAACATACTAAATTGCAACCCTCTAGCCTCAGTAGTTTTTATTTTATTTAAGGTTAAAATTAGCAATGATCGTGCGTATGGCAACGATATAGGACTGACCACCACCGGGCCGTTGCTTAAAGTTTCATGGGCCGCGACTCATACATCATTATATGCTGTACATAAAACTCGATTGCGCCGAAGAAACTTCGGCGCATTTTTTACTTGTTTCTTCTTCTGTATAGATTCATGCAAAACATTAGGACTAATTGAAACTTTGCTAAACTGAAATTTTCACGGTTTCATAATTTAGAATGAATTTAAAAAAAGGAAAAACGCAATACTGCTGATTATTTTTCATCGAGCGTATTATTTTCAAATACTACAGAAACTACGCGTTATAGAATATTTAATTGAAATTCGTTTATATATATAAATAAATAAATATATATATATATATATATATATATGAATATGCTTATATATATATATATATATATATACAGTATATGTATATGTATTTATATATGCGTACCGTATATTTATATATTAACTTTATCACTTACACACGTATCTGTGCATTAATAAAATTACTAGCAGGACCTCATTGAAACTGGATGGTATCTAGCGGAGACATTTATTCAGTAAAATTCACAAGCTTTCCAGGAATAACAGTCCTCATTGTCAAGTATCCGTTAGTCCTGGAAAGCGTATAACTTTTATTGAATAAATATCTCCGCTAGATACCATACAGTTTCAATGAGGTCCTGTTAGTAATCATATTATATATATATATATATATATATATGAAGATAAAAGCATGGGCCTTTTATCTTCATATTGTTACACACATATATATGTATGTATATTTATATATATATATATATATATATATGTATATGTATGTATGTACTGTATGTATGTATATACGCACACTTAGAGAGAGAGAGAGAGAGAGAGAGAGAGAGAGAGAGATCTTCATCAGGAGTGAAGGGCATGATGAAGATGAACATATTCAAACGTGTCCGTCCTTCATTCAGGTACATTTGTGGTGCATTTTCTAACTTGCAACATTTCAACCACTACCCACGATATCTAAATTAGCAAACCAATGTTGTCATGACATTACACCTACGTTCATTAACAGATTCTCTCGAAATGCTAATTAGCAGGACGTCCAGAGGGCCTTCATTCTATTTATAAACCATTTCATTGCGTAAGAAAAGCCAGCACACGAACACGAACACACGGACACCTCCCGTGCAATTCGAATCGGACGTATAATCTGACCATTTACTCCAATACTAGTTCGCTTAATGCTAATGAGAGGGTAAGTGGAGCCAGCAATGATTGCAGAGGCTTTATAAAGAATTTTCCATTAAATAAAGCTTAGGGTTTGTTGTTGGCTTTTGGGATTACATAGGCTTCATGATTCCAAATGAATCGCGCGGAAATTTGCTGGATGTTGTGGTTGCTCCTGTGTTGTTTTCCTGACGGCTTTTGTTTTGCTTTCTGTTTTGCTGAAGCTCTCTTTGATACAGAAAAAAAAATATGATGATGATGATTGCACTTCGAGACTGTTTATGTTTGTTGCTGTCGCAGCTAAATTAACAGAATAGGCTTATCAGAAATAGCCTATACAGGAAAAGAGTTGTTCTATTGATTAGAGTATCAGTATCATATCCGTATAAGGAAACTCGCTTCAAGTTGAATAGTACTGAAAAGAGTTGATTATATACTGATAAGATACAAACTATCAAATTGTATTGATTTAATGTTTTCCCCATTATATAATTTTTTCGTTTTTAAAAACATAGTTTTCGCAAATAAATGTCATTGTTTTGTCTTAGATTTTTCTATGTTCGGTATTTCATCTTACAAAAAATCTTCGTACGTAATTATGTGATACAACTGGATGTTACTTTATAGAAAGAAAACCAAGTGTAGTCGTATATAGCAGTCAGCTTTTTTTTTTTTTTTTACCCTCTTTTCTGATTTTCTTCCTTTTTAGGACCTATTCTATTTTATTTTCATTCTACTCGTCCAGAGATTGTCAGACTGTGACATTCTAATCACTTTTAACATTTCAGTAATATAATTTCCCTTTTTTCCTATATATATAGCCTATATACCCGGCACCAACTTATGAGGGTTTACAACACTTGAAGTTGGCTGATAGACTTTGGGAGAAAATTTTAGAAATAACGAAAGATAAGGGTAATAAAGAGTTGCGGAAAAAATTATGAGAGTAGGGTAGATCCAATATCGTCCTGTCATTGATATTATACATATAATCTTTGTGTAATTTTTTAGCCGCAGGAAAACTAATTTACTATTCTCTCACAGCTAATAAGATTTCGCTTTGCTTATTGTATGCTGTAATGGTTCCATTTGCTTCCATTCACAGCAAGTATTTCAGCTGAAATACATATAAACTTTGTTGTAAAATTTCACATTCCCTCCTTCGGCATGAATAAATTACCATAGAATTACCATAAAAAGAATGCCAAAGCAAGGTAATCAGAGCATATTTGTATGATAATACCTTTTTTGGTTCCGTAGGATTTGCGGTTCTTCTATAATAAGAAGAATAATAACCAGAATACTCAAAAGGTAGGTGAAAATAGAACGAAGAAGAGTGATAAGCAGAAGCATTAATAAAGTAGCGAAATGGTGGATAAAAGTAGACCTTTTTATAAAATGTATACTCATAAAAAACTTAAATAGGGAAGGCATTTATTTACCGTGAAAAAGAAATATAATAACAGCATCTTCAACCTTTCATAAGTCTATAAATCTGCTATAAAGATCTTTTTTTAAGGAACTTGATACAAGATACTTCTCTCTAGCTAGTGAGCTCACGGGATACAGTTAGGTCGCCTTCTGACAACCCCAGGTAAACATAAGGCTGATATTTATACACTTCACTTTACTCAAACCATGATTGTATAGTACCATATGAAAAATAATATTATTATGGGACTTACTCGCTAACCGAAATGCGAAATGATAGTCCTGATGCCGATTACTAAAATCTTGAACAGATTGGCTAAGCAAAACTGTCAGTGGTTATGAAAGTTAAATTAGGAGTTTATTGTCAAGCCAGTTTCTTTCTGAGTATCTATTTGGATATGGTAGCACAATCAGCATTCTATATCTTTTATTTCTTGCAACTGAGAATATTTTCTTTCTAAGAATCACGGATGCTGATACCATTACATTTAAAAGATTATATTTGCAAATTTACCAGTCTCTTGTTCTACTTTCTATGAACGTCTGTCACTTTCAAGAGAAATTTAATCTATTTTTGTTTTCTTTATTTTTGTTACTTTCTTCCTCTCGTATTCTATTTTGGGTCAGCATGATAAACACGCGAATGACATTTGAGTTCTTCCCTTGGAAGTAATTAGTTGCAGTTGAACATAATTATAAAATAAAGAGCAAGACTAGAAAGTAAAATTCTGATTAAAATAAAGTAACTAAGTAAGAGCAGAATTTGCGTTAGAGTGACTGAATGTCGAAAAAGGAAGCGCAGTGTAACGGAAGTATGAACTGACAAAAAATAAAATAAAATAGAATAAAACAAAGCAAAGGAACCAAACTGTTATTCTAATTTTCATAGCAAACTTCACGGTTGTTTAGCATCTGTGTGGGGAGAGTCGGCTATATATTAAGATGAAGTTCAGCAATATCACGGAAAGTGAAAACATTGAATTTAATCACTCGTTAACTCGCAAAATAAAAGATGAAATGATCACGGTTTAAAAGAACTAAATCGTATAAAACCACGCAGACTAGCTTGTCGATTGAACAATATAACGATGAAACTTATAGGAAACGAGTAAAAAATGCGCAGAAGTTTCTTCGGCGCAGTCGAGTTTTCTGTAAAGCCGCTACAGCGTATAATAAAGGCCACCGAAAATAGATCTATCTTTCGGTGTTCTCGGTATAATGCTGTGTGAGTCGCGGCCCATGAAAATTGAACCACTGCCCGGTGGTGTCCTGTCTTATATAGTTGCCAGACGCACGATTGTGGTTAACTTTAACCTTAAATAAAATAAAAAACTACTGAGGCTAGAGGGCTGCAATTTGGTATGTTTGATGATTTGAGGTGGATGATCAACGTACCAATTTCCAGCCATCTAGCCTCAGTAGCTTTTAAGATCTGAGGACAGACAGAAAAAGTGCGGACAGACAGATAAAGCCGACACAACAGTTTTCTTTTACAGAAAATTAAAAGATATCCTTTATCATAATGTTCTCAAACTCGCAACTGATCGCCTTAATATTAATAAGATTCTTAATTTCACCCATATTACAGAGAACATTGCCTTCCACATTTCATCAAAATTAGATTACCATACTAAACCAAGGATCTTCCCGAACAGAAGAAATCCTTTGTGTGATTAATGGAATGAGAGATTGCAGTAGTAGACTGAGTTCCTAAGATGAAGATTATTGCGGAGAGAATTGAATCGTTGTAAGGTACTCTTTCATCCTCACTGTAGCATCCACCTAAACCAAAATGTGATTTGTTCGGTCAAAGAGAAAAGGAAATCAATAGAACGAAGATGATAGACGGTTCCGGTAAGGGTTCTTCTCTTTGTTTCTTGTTCTCCTTCTTCGAACAGATTTTGGTTTTGAAATATGAATGAATGAATCTTACAAGATAACGTCATGGTCATAATCTCACAGTTGTGTTCAGATTAGGCCTAATTATGGAAGAAATATGAGAGAGAGAGAGAGAGAGAGAGAGAGAGTGAGAGAGAGAGAGAGAGAGAGTCTTGTTCTTCTTCTTCGAACAGAATTTGGTTTTGAAATATGAATGAATGAATCTTACAAGATAACGTTGCTTGTTTCTCATTATTCACAGTTGTGTTCAGCTTAATTATGGAAGAAATATGAGAGAGAGAGAGAGAGAGAGAGAGAGAGAGATTTAATAAGATTGGGTGGCTAATGAATATAAAGTTCGTAAATGGACTCAGCAATACTTGCACCACTGACATACATTGTTT
>JANJGK010006803.1:0-10000 GCA_039081455.1 Macrobrachium rosenbergii
GTAGCTTGCTGCAGTGTTTCAGTTAGGCATGACAACAGCAAATGATCATACGTAGGAAGACATACAAGGGATATGCCAACAGTAAATGGTCGTAGGTAGGAAGACATGCACTGTATGAGAATGAACACAATGAAAAAATTACCTAAGGATACTAATGCCCTATTCATTCAGTGGCCATTGGCTTGTACCATAATGCGCGCACATTATGAATAATATAAGCGATATTATCGTTAATGCTGCATATAACTGACACGGAAGTCATTATAAAATTTTAAATGTGTAAAATAGGTTTTGTTAATACACGTATCTATTATGAGTGGCTACCTATCATGGTCGTAGTCCTTAACATTAGAGAATACAGTCATGCATGTAAGTATGACTATGAATTATTTTCAACTATTTGAAGATCTGACAAAAAATGGAATTTATATGTTCAAAATAAATCATTTTTAACCATAAAAGAATTGACAGACAATTTTTGTATGCAGTTCAACTACAGTTTTCGTTCGTAGCAGGACTAACGTGAGCAATTTTTTGTACCTAAGAAATTCCTTTTACTTCTTGATTATTACAGATCAGGTGAAGAGCATCTCATGTGGATATTGAGATTTGTATTTTGCTGACACTGTAATAGCGGTAACCTTCTCCACACACACACACACACATATATATATATACTGTATATATATATATATATATATATATATATATATATATATATATATATATATATATATATATATATATATATATATATATATATATGTATGTATATATATATATATATATATATATATATATATATATATATATATATATATATTGATCAGTTTAGGAAAGTCCTCTTGTTTTGTCATACAAAAAACTTCACATGGTTGTGTCTGGTGAGAAATAAAGTGTACCAGAACAGTTTAAACCTTTGAAGTCTGGTAATATTCGCGATATAAGTTGATTGGTAATTTCCTCAAGTCGAAAGTCAGGGATAGATAGATTTCATGTTACTTCCCTCGAGCGATTTTGTGTTTATATATTCACAAAATAATTATACGGATTTTTATTATTGTATGTTGCCCCTCCTGATAAAGGTTCTGGCCATTGCATCCTTTATCATGTTTTATTATCCTAACCATTACTGGTGTCCATTACAGTGAATAATAGAAGCACTCTGTGCTGATTAATATCTGCAGTGAGCATATGAAAACTTGATGTTGTGACATTAGCTTCATAGATGATACGTTACCTCTTTTTATTATACCGGGTGCGGGTTTGAATCCTGCCACGGGCGTCAGAATTTCTTCATTCAGTTCTTTATTTGGATGTTAGGCTTTTTAGTGACTTGCATATCCGAAAAGTGTTAAAGAAACCGAGACGTTGAGAGGAATTATATATATATATATATATATATATATATATCAATATATATATATATATATATATATATAATATATATATATATATATGTGTGTGTGTGTGTGTGTGTGTGTGTGTGTGTGTGTGTGTGTCTGTGTCTGTGTGTATAGAGAAAAGAGAAGCAAAGTCTCTCATCCGACACATCCTTAGTGGAAAAGTGAATAAGTAAGGTAACTGAGCTGTACAAAACGTATCTCCGATGTAAAACGCACTGTGCATCACATTTTTTCCCGTTTCTGTGTGCAACAATTTACGGTAAATGGATTCCACGTATTGACTTGCCGTCGTCCAACCCAAGGCCACCGTCTCTCATTAGTATGGGAACACTTTTGTAGCAGATAAAATGCATGTGGGATATCTGTTGGTTTCGTTACGTATTACATATTTTCGATATGTATTACACATCGAGGGAGAGAGAGAGAGAGAGAGAGAGAGAGAGAGAGAGAGAGAGAGAGTCACGAGGCATGTGTTAAGGGAGATCTAATGAAAATGCCAAGTGGCAATCCCCTTTTGTACGTTCTCTCTCTCTCTCTCTCTCTCTCTCTCTCTCTCTCTCTCTCATTCTCATCCTCTTAGCAACCAAACCTCACCTTTGAGAAACAGGTAACGTTTTGTAGAAAATGTCCGTTTTTGTCGAATTCGCGTTAATTTTTGTCATGTTTTCTTTTTTACGGAGATTTCCTTTTCCATTATTCCTTGTATACTTATTCGCCTCTTATGGACGTGCTAGGGATGGATCAGTTGGTGAAATTACCTTGCGGTCTGTCGGGTCGCACCTCATCAACGCTGACATAAAAATAGATAAGATTCTCGTGCCTCGTTTAATAGGTCTAGACTACGGAGAAATGAGGCTCTCTCTCTCTCTCTCTCTCTCTCTCTCTCTCTCTTCTCTCTCTCTCTCTCTCTCTCTCTCTCTCTCTCTCTCTACGAAAGTCTCTCGGAGAAAGCGAATGAAAAACTAAAATAAAAAAAAGCCTCTCAAGCTTCCCCAAATGCTATACAAGGGGGGATAGCCTACTCTAGATTTATTTATTTATTTATTTATTTATTTATTTATTTATTTATTTATTTTATGAGTGCACCCTGTTGCCTTCTCCCTACAACCTGTCCAGCCTCCTTGTTTTTGCCGCTTAGGCCCATCGCTGGCTGGAGCTACCTCGGATCCGGGAGCAGTTCTTTCTTTCTTTAAATCCATGGAAGAGGTTCTTCACAAGCCTCCGGGCGAGACGAGGAACGTATTTATTGTTGCAAGTTTTTGTATGGGGTCCATAGTCGTAAAGCTCGGTCGCGTACGCCTCCTTCAGGAAACAGCTGACTGGGATGACCTCTCGTCGTTCGTCCGAGAAAGGCATAGGAACGAGGATAACATCTCCTGGTTCAGAGTGCCCGGTTGCGTGTGTTTGTTAGAGAGAGAGAGATAGAGAGAGAGGAGAGAGAGAGAGAGAGAGAGAGAGAGGAGAGAGAGAGGGGGGGGGGGTTGTTAGTAGGATGCTGTCGCTGAACAATGACCGTTTGTTTTGAACTGTAGAAAAGTACTTTTTCTCTTGCCAAGATTTGTGTTCGTAGTTCATGATGCTTTGATACAGAAAATGTTTTATGGTGCTCTCTCTCTCTCTCTCTCTCTCTCTCTCTCTCTCTCTCCTCTCTCTCTCTCTCTCTCTCTGTATGCATGGATGAACGTATATGTCTATGTATGTATGTGTGTGTATGTATGCATATATATATATATATATATAATATATATATATATATACTATATATATATATATATATATATAAATATATATATATATATTATATATATATATATTTATATATATGTAAATTTATATATATGTATATAATATATATATATATATATATATATATACAGTATATATATTTTATATATACACCAGTAAGCTGTATTCCTCTCAGGGGATGGCTCCTGAGGAAACCAAATAGTATTTAATTCGTACAGTACCTTTCCTCTACGGAAATATGAGAGTCTTTGTTCGGTGACCTTGGTAACCGAGGCGTCATCAGTAATAATGTTAAATCATTCAGTCCTTTCTTTTAATATCAAGCTTTCTCTCCTTAAACATATTTATTGCATGTACGTCTCAGGTCTTTTATTCCACAAACTCGTCCTTTATATTGGAGTCCAATGTCCTTTAAATCCACTGAGGACTATGAAAACGATTTTTTTTATTACCATTACTCTTTCGAAGTGTATTTACAAGAAAAAATCGAAGATTCATTTTCACTGGGTAGCGGGTAGCAGCCTGTGGATCCAACCACTCATAGAGAAAAGGTTTATAAACGATATTGTGTGAGTTTATGTCGCAGAGTTCTTGGCTTATCAAACATATGCAACAAGAGCACTAAATACGTTTGCTTTCTATTATCACTTGCTCCTTTTATCTCTGATATGCACAGGAAAGGTCCTATGTTATGTTTTAAACAGCGAATATTATGTGCATGCACACAGCATGCATATACGCACTAGTAATGATTTTTATATGCGTAAGTGACAATTATAGCATTCTGCTACAAAAAGAATTTTATATTTTATAAATTGTTATTCAGTACTTAGGCGAAACTTAAATCGGACAATATCTTAGTAGACGGAACAGTTTTGTCACTCAAAAAACAAACATGCCTTTATTTTCAAAGATACGATGAAGATGATGTTTGCTCACCTTCCAAAATATGTTGACGGGTATCTGTAATCAGCCTCGCAACTGTATTCGGACCTTGTTCCTTTCAAGTGGCCGATAGAGCAATATCAGTGTAACTTTGTCCTTCTGTGACGTAATGCTCAGATCACGTGGTCCTTCCCACGGGTCGCAGACATACTGGGTTTGGTTTGGTGGTTCAAGAGGCTGAGAGAAAAATATAAGCATACAATTCAAGTGGGTGGAATATGGTTCATCGATTAGCTACATTCTGCAACGAAGGAAAAACACGACAAAGTTGGCTGCTGTGAAATTGTGCCTTATCATGTGTTTTTTTGTGATCTTGGATAGGCTAAATTATTATCATTATATTCAAGAAGATGAACCCTATTCATATGAAAAAGCCAGTAGGGGCCATTGACTTGAAATCAAGCTTCCAAAGAGTAAAGTATTCTTTTGAAAGAAATAGTAGAAGGTAACAGGAAATACAAAAAGAAGAGATTAGTTATGGAAAAACAATGATTTAACAAATCAGTAATAAATATAAAAAATTAAAATGAATTATTAAAGTACAAGGAGCGTTGTTTTAGGGTAGTAATAAGTTGCATCGTCCTATTGAACTTTTGAGGCTCTAATTGCATAGCACCGGTTCAAAAATTGCAATAGACCTTCAAGGTGAATTCAAACGGGGAATTAACTAATCCATTCCGTCTGTAAATACCAATCTCTGGTGACTAGAACGATTCGCATTGTGAAATAATTTCCCTTTGCCAATTAAACGCACACCATCATTTTTGTACTAATTGATTGTAGTATCGAGAAGTATCTTGATAACTATAAGTGTCCCTACCGTAGCTTAATAATCTATTTATTTTTTTATCATATACACCAATTTAAGAAAATTTTAATTCTTTTATGACACATATTCCCTTAGGGGAGTGGCTGGTGATTGCTGTTAAGCTTTTGATTTTCAGGAAGTCTTGATATATACATATATATATATATATGTATGTATACATGTATATATGTTTGTATCTGTCTATAATATAATACACATACATTTTTATATAGACACGCAGATATGTATATATATGCATGTATATTTGTTTGTATAATGTGTATCATCGGCATCATTGCCTTAACGTCATGTGACACAAAGGGCTTCAGTGAAATTAGCCACTCTATGTCTCCTGAGTTTTATCTTCTATAAATTTCCACTCATCTCCAGTTCCCGTTCTCGTAGTTCTCACAAAGTCGAAAGATTACATCAACTTCTAAATAAATCTGTAAGTAGAACGTTTGGAGCCAACTTGCCTCAGGAGGAGACTCGTTTGCTATTGAGGGAGTATTTTCTCCCAGCAAGGGGTCCACAACCCTTTATTATTGTTCATATACATTGAGTGCATTAGATTTGTACCCCAAATCATTCATACTTCCCAGGGTAGCAATGCCTAGATTGTACCTCTTACTATCTTGGATACAGCCCTGGGTAATTGGACTGATATGTGTGGTTGCTCTTGACTCGAGAAAAGAGCAATGTCCAGGTAGTATACTGTGGTAGTGGCAGTGTGACTGCTACTCCTTTAAGGAGGTGATGTATAAATGTTGGACGCCAGTAAAAGTTGAGGTGAGTTGTTTGTATAGTACATATAGTACAATATAAATTGAAAGGTTAGTAATGTGAAGATACATAGGAGGAAAAAATGGTAACGTAGGTGAAAGGATGGATCATAGTGTTTTGAGGTGGCTTGGCCGTGTGGAAATAATGGAAGACAAGAGGCCAGTGGAAAGTGTACCGTTCAGAAGAGTTAGACTGAGCAGAAGAGGGAGACCTACAGTAGAAGCGGTGAGGGAGGCATTAGGGGGGGAGGACCTTAATTATTTTGGAAGTACGAGAGTACATGCAAGGTAAAGGTAAATATTGAAGCGTGTTGGAGTGGGTTGACATGCTACTGGAAGATGACCCTTCTTTATAATTATATGAAGGGGCTAATTTTGTGGAAGTTTTCTGCGCTGGGGTGTAACCACAAATCAGCCATTATACGCATGAATGTAACAGTAGAGCCACTTTCTTATGGAAAGTGGTTTAATCTTACTTAATAACACCTTTTTCACTTTTTTCAACATACACCTGTTTCTCCTTTGGAAGACCCTTTTGGTTTTGGCAAGTCTTCAGAGATGAGATCGGTACCTTTTACCCGTTTCCTGACTGACTGACTAAAAAAAAAAAAAAATCAGGATCGTGCGTGCATGCGCCAAGATTAGGAAATACCTAAATTTTACCCTGTTTCTGTGAAGTACACAACTCTTATGACCCTTCAACCATCTGTTCATCAGTTTGCTGTTTTTCAGGCATTTTAGCTTACATTGTAATGTCGACATGTCAGATATAATGCAGTAGTTAAACAGAACTCAGAACATTGTGTCTGTCTTCTGATAAGTACTAAATGCAGTTGCCATGTACTTTATTTATCTCTAGTTTCTAACTTTCCCTCATGTCACGTACTTTATCACCCCTAATTTTTGTCTGTCCTTCAGATCATGTACTTTGTCACCCCTAATTCATGTCTGTCCTTCAGATCATGTACTAGTTCCTCGTTGGACGAGTCGCTAGAGGTTCTCGGCTAGCACTCTGCTAGGCCCGAGTTCGAGTCTCCGACCGGCCAATGAAGAATTAGGGGGAATTTATTTCTGGTGATAGAAATTCATTTCTCGGTATAATGTGGTTCGGATTCCACAATAAGCTGGTAGGTCTCGTTGCTAGGTAACCAATTGGTTCTTAGCCACGTAAAATAAGTCTAATCCTTCGGGCCAGCCGTAGGAGACCTGTTAATCAGCTCAGTGGTCTGGTTAAACTAAGGTATACTTAAACTTAAGATCATGTACTTTGTCACCCTATTTTCTACTTGCTCTCCAATGCCTATTGTCAAATCTGAGATCCTGTAGTTAGTTATAATGTTATGCATCTTTCCCTTTTCACTGTAAAATCTGATAAGATTTTAAGTTTATGTATTACATACTACGGATTGCTTCCAATCCAAATTTGGAAATAGTCCAAAGACGGAAGAGTATCAGTAAAAGGTAGACTTTTTCGTTAAAGGTAGACTTTTTCGTAAAAGATAGACTTTTTGGTATAAGGCAGACTTTATTGTAAAAGGTAGACTTTTTAGTATAAGGCAGACTTTTTCGTAAAGGTAGACTTTCTGGTATCAGGTAGACTTTTTGGTTATAGGTGGACTTTTTCGTAAAAGGTAGACTTTTTGGTATAAGGTATACCTTTTCGTAAAAAGTAGGTTTTTTCGTAAAACGTAGAACTTTTTCGTATACGGTAGACTTTTTAGTAAAGAGGTAGGACTCTCGTAAAATGTAGACTTTTCCTTAAAAGGTAGGATTTTGCGAGTGTGGAAGAAGAGTTAAGAAACACCAACACAGTAACACTGGAAATCTTATTCAGTGGCTGCCAGACGAATGCCGTTTCGAGAGAGGAAGCCAGTTAAAAGTAAATTCGATACTGCTCCATTTTACAGATAAACTCGATACCGTGGTGTCATATCTTGTTGCCAAAGGAGATTACCAACTTCCTCTCTCTCTCTCTCTCTCTCTCTCTCTCTCTCTCTCTCTCTCTCTCTCTCTCTCTCTCTCTCTCTCTCTCTCTCTTAGCAATAACTGTTAGGTAAGTACTGTGATTTCCACATCACTTTGCCATTCCTTCATCTGTACGACATACTTGAATTCAAATTTGAATTGAGTGCCTCTAAAATATCCCATCACGGGTGGATGAGACGATGGGAATTTCCACACGATAAGGGGAATGATGTTGAGCCACAGCCTGAGAATTTAGTTCTGTGGAATCCCCAGTCAAAGATAAAAAAAAAAATTTTTTAATCTTGTCATTATCGGCTCGAACGTATATGCTGACAGGAGACGTAATATACCAGAAATATCAACTTTGGAGAGTAGCCCTTACGTATACCTTTTATCTGCTATTGAGTCTTCACTCTGCCTTAGTTTCTCCTCGCTGAGTTCGTTTTGAAGCTTATGTTTGTGAATGTGCTTATCGTGCCGTCCAGTGAGAATGACGATTAAACGAGTGGAGGATGTCGTATTATATGATACTGAGACCTAAGTTATTACTTTTGTTAGTGATAGCAATTTGTAAGATTGCATGTTTGGTATCACATTGGACGGCAGCGTTTGCTGGACGTGTCGTGGTATATTCAGAGGAGTTTCAAACTACAGTTTTTTTTTATATATAACAAGTGACTTTGTCTTTCTATATGTCTATAAAGCTATCTTTCTATCACCTTTCTCGACATTAGAAATGCTAATCATTACTGTGGCTTAACTTACCACGCGTCTGTAAATTTTTGTCAGAAAAACTAAGACAGTAACTCAAGGACACTTAAATATTTAAGCATCTGCACACTTCACCATCTTATGTCCCAAAACAAAAGTCACATTAGTCAAGAATAAAAAAGATTATTGGTTCAAGAACTTTGCCATGTTTAGCACTAGACAAATATGTGCAGGCTCACAAAAAACATGATCATCAGCAACTATCTGTTGCTGGTTGCTTTGAAAACAATGGAATCAAGTCAAAGGTAGCATTACAATCAGCGTGAACAAGTCGAGAGTCAGTTCCATGATCAGTGTTCCTTTTCATGTAACTATAGATCTAAAAGGGTATCACAAAAACCGAACTGTTTCCTGTAGACAGATTGTAAGTGCAAATATCTTTTAAAAAAACAAGCCTCGTGCGTAAAGGCAGCTAAAATATAAGTTGTTCAGTGTCCCTTTGTACTGTAAGCATCAGATCGTCAGAACGTGGTTCATATTTACATTTACCAGTTCTTCCATGATAGACAGAGGGAACGGCAATGTGAAGTAATAATTAGGTATTCATTTTCATTCATAAACATTTCCAAATAAATGTAAACTTTCAGATAGCAGCTTGGTTCCATTTTTGTCAACTGTCTCTCCCATCAAGGAGCTGAATTTTGACCTGGACTTCTAAAATAGAACGCTTCTAGTACGTTCTGGGGAGAAAATGAGTAAGTCGTGATATTCTTTAGTACATGACAGTCAACTTTTTATCTACTTCTAACCAGTTAGATCAGCATGTCATAAAGCTTTAAGTGAAAAGATAACTAAGTTGTTGGTTGGTCAGTTAATTTTGACGTCACTGTTTAAGATATTTAGTAAATGACCAGCGACTAGATAACCTGTTAAGTCTGAAAGTCAGTTGGGATAAAGCATAATCACCAATATTTCTATACAACACTTCCTATCTCAGAGTCTTCATTTATCAAAAAAAAATTAATTTCTGTCTTTTGGCCGAGTGATTTATCTCTACGAAAGCTTCCATGTGAAAGACGAAAATAATGGGATGGGTTTGTTCTTTCTGCCACTACCAAATCAAATGTGAGTTCGTTTAACTCTCGACGAGGGAAATCAATCTGTGTTCATTCTGAACGTAACACAGTTATTGCCACTTCAGAAAATCAGGGAAAAAATTTTTATTTTTTATAATGTGAGGACATTGAGGACATTGAGGACGACTCAACCACCTACTGGATCTTTAATACTATTGATTTTCAAAATGTAAATTGCGTTTGTACCACCAAGTAGTTTGTTACCGAGTAGTGATATGAAGACATCTTTGATTCTTACTCGACACTTGCAGGAACAAAGATCTCTTAAATTGGGCAGACTTTCTATCATTTCATTTTCCAAGCCGTGAAATGTTTTTACTTTGGTCACCACGATGTGCTCACGCTCATGATTTTTACCGAGGATTTGATCATGTAACAACTTCAGATTTGCTTTGAGACTTGTTACTCCTCTTTGAGTTCTACGACAGCTCTTGCTTTGAGCTGTTCTAATGTTCTAACATAACTTTCAAGCAAGATTTCTGGGAGCTAACGTTAAAATGT
>JANJGK010006803.1:15000-17500 GCA_039081455.1 Macrobrachium rosenbergii
AGAGAGAGAGAGAGAGAGAGAGAGAGAGGCCTAGTTAACTGGAACAACAAAATAAAGTTGAACATCATCGGGCCCCCTCTCAAATAGAGTCCAAACGGCCGCATTACCAAACTACGGTCCTGTTTCTAGCGAAGCTGTTGCCTGTCAATCATTACGTGTAACGTTTCTTATTTTGGTTGTTCCTGTAAAATACAGATTTGTAACGAAGTGCATATGTCGTGTTTTGAAACATAAACTTAAGTAATTACAAAAGACATGCCTTTTCATTTTTGCAAGGGGCGATGTGAAGTAATAATTGCAAATGTTTTGAAAGCGATCCTTTTTAATTATGTGTCTGTATGTATGTATATATGTATGTATATATATATATATATATATACTATTATATAAATATATATATATATATATATATATATATATATATATTATATATATATATATATATATTATATATATATATATATATATATATATATATATATATATATATATATATATATATATATATGGAGCATTACATTATACCCCCGTATTTTTTTCATTGAATATGTGGGAGACTTACATTGTGCCCAGTTTTCTTCTTCAATGGATGGTGGTAACTCTCGATGTACGCACGTCAATAGTTTCGTTGGCTGTGGCCTGGTATTTTTTGGCCCAGCCCCTTCTGTATATTTCTGGCTTGACCATAATCCACGTTCTTTACGAGGTTGTGTAAATTCAGCGGCTCTCGTATTTGTGGATTTCTACGCTTCGGGGCAAATAATGTTCGATAAATACTTATACATTAATTATATGTATATATATATATATATATATATATATATATATATATATAATGTAAATAAGGTATATATATGTGTGTATGTATGTATGTATGTATGCGTGTGTGTGTGTGTATCTCGATCATTATTTGTCCAGAAACTTAAGAAACAACATATAGAGAGAAGCTGAATTAAATAACATCGTAAAGAGCATGAATTGTTTGTGTGTGCGTGCTTTGCCTGTGTCTGTGTGTATGTTCGTGCATAAGACATACACGCAAACATAGTGAATACATATACCTGCAAAATTACTCGGCCCCTCCGGTTTTGGGGATTACCACATCGAGGTCTTGGCCTGAGGCGGATCCCGTCATTATTTGAGCCAGTTATCGAATACAGCTTGAATGAAATGAGCACTACTGTAGTAGTAACTGTTCATTCATCAAAGCATACGAGCCTTTATGGCCCTGTCAAAATGTGTGTGCAGTGGGAATCTACATAGTGAGAATCTTCGCATCGCCTTCCTATTTTTTTATTCTTTTTTATTTTGCTCTAAATCTAAAAGCGCTTTCATCGTTTCCAACAACAACGCAAATTCACCGGCGCGGCGCCGGTGTCTCTCTCTCTTTCTCTCTCTCTCTCGTGCTCACGAGCTATTTTAATCGACGAATCAAATCGATACCGTTGTTACCGGTAATGTATATGGGAGTGCCGCCCGCGCTCTCGAGTTCCCTGACACTGGGAAATCGAAGAGAGGCACGACTCGACTCGCGGGGTTGGTTGGTGGCGGCGTCGGCGGGTTATGCAAGTCATGGAACCCCGAACCCTTTCCTCCTGATCCAATGACAACTCGCCAACCACTTGAACCCACCAATGGCGAGACGCGAAGTTCGTCACATGCTCCTGATAATATTCTAGCACATGCACGTTGAGTGTAAGCGCTGTTGTTTTTGTGTGTTGCGTTGCTTTAATTGTTCTCTATGTTAAGGGATGTTTTTTAATATTGTTCTTGACGAACCTTTCCTCCGCTTGTTGCTTCTTCATTCCATTTTTATACATGTTGGCTCTATTATTCTTTTTTTTTTGTCACTGCAATGATACAAACTTTTCTGTTCTTGGTTAGATTAGGCTGGGTTGTGAATAATTGGCTTGATAAGCCGACACTTTTATTCTATTAAGCTGAATGAATGCTCCTGACGCATTCCATTTGTATCTCTCTCTCTCTCTCTCTCTCTCTCTCTCTCTCTCTCTCTCTCTCTCTCAAGCACGCACAACAAGCTAGCCTCTCAGTAATGCAAGTATTAAGTGCTGAACTTAGATGAATGAGCAATTTCATGGTATGTTGTGGTCAGCAACTACGAAACGTATCATGATTGAGAAATATATGACGTGAAAACATACACCCAAACGTGTTCCAGTATCACAGCATATTACTGTTATACTAAAAACGTAATTAAATCCCTGCTGCGTATAGTTAAATAACCCTATTGTATGGCCATCTGTCTCTTCCTTATTCCTCCAGCGGTAGAAGGGTTAAAAACTTGAGTGCTAAGGCTGTCAGTGCGGCTAGGTAGAAGAAACTAGAAAATTAGACGCCATCAGCTCCTAGTTTTTATGCACTTTGGAAAAGCTCATTGTTGCTATGGCTGGGACTCGGTAAAACGAAGGGACTGAAAGAATTGGGAGAGATTGGAAGAAGGTATATATATACGAGTATATATATATATATATATATATAT
>JANJGK010006803.1:27500-34954 GCA_039081455.1 Macrobrachium rosenbergii
CTTCGATCGAATTTGGGGATGATTTTCCCTTCGGCAGCAAAGAAAATTCTAACATTTTTCTCAACTGCATAAATATTTTGGAAGACATTAACACTGCTGGTAAAAAGATTTCTTCTTACACTAGGAAGACCGTTACTTTTGTATGACGAGATG
The DNA here is from genome assembly GCA_039081455.1 of Macrobrachium rosenbergii. Taxonomy (NCBI): domain Eukaryota; kingdom Metazoa; phylum Arthropoda; class Malacostraca; order Decapoda; family Palaemonidae; genus Macrobrachium; species Macrobrachium rosenbergii. The sequence continues at coordinate 27,654 of JANJGK010006803.1, forward strand.
TAAATGTTCCGTTTTAATCAAGTAGAAACGTGTAATAGCATAAGTAACGCCGTTCTAAAATCCCCTCCCCCCTCAAAAATAAAAAAAAAATTCAAAACTCGGCGAGCAATTAATATTAATATCCATGTCTTGACATATTTATGAACAACACGAATAGCTTGCCCTGGATTACTAATGACCCCAGTATGAACATCATAATGTGGTGTACCTCAGGACGCAGTTTCTCTTCCCTTCCTCCCCCCCCTCTCCGTCCTCCCCGCTATCCTTTTCCAGATCGTCATCAATAGATTCTTTCAAAGCTCCTCAGGCTATTCGATTGCAGATGATGTTACCCTTTTACCCTTCCTGTGACTGTTGTTCAAATGCTATTTTAGTCTTGGCATTTCCATCAATACAAGGGACAAGGGCAATGCACTAATGACATATATACTTGTAATTCTTAGTCCTGACTTTCATAAATGCCTGAAAGTAAAGTTTCTGAGCCATGTGTCAGCATTTCTAGCTTGGAAGAAGTAGCTACCTTTCTGAGAAGGGGCATATCAGATTCCTGACTAAGTTTCAGGTAGTTTACAGTCAATCGTAGCCGAGTTTTCCACTTAGAACCTGGATGTGCTCTTATGGAAGTTGTAGTACTTCTCTGGTCCCCATCTTTATAACTAAACTGAGTCCCATAGGGGGTTAGTGCCGTCAGTGCACCTCACGTAGTAAACTTGAGGCGTTACTACAGGGTGTTGGAACGTCCCTTGAGGCGTTACTACAGGGTGTTGGAACGTCCCTTCGGCCTTTACTCCTCTTCCTTTCTTCAGCCCTGCTGTCCAGCCTCTCCGTTACTTCTTACTGCAACTGTGGGATTTTCTCACAGTTCCACCTCTAGATCCTTGTACTTCATCTCCTTTATTTTTTGGTTCTGTTTCTCTCTCTGTTCAACCACTCCAGTTCCCTCTTTTCATTGTTTATAGTGGTGAATGGCCAACAGTGCCCTAGTGCTAGGCTTGACAGCTTAATTTTTTTATGAAGTCAATTCATTGAATCAGTAACTAAATTAAACTTATCCACCCTTGTATGGAGTGTCATACACATAAAATCCCTTCCCATTCACGTGTCTCCTTTACCGAGTTATGTAGACTTTGACGCCTAATCGGTAACTCATTTCATCCACCTTTAAGCTAAGTGTAAAGTTGCTTATCTTTGCATTTTTTAAATTTGCTTATCTTTGCTTTTTTAGACGCTGCTTTAATCTCCTACTTTGAGCTGACACTGCTTGCTTACCATGCCGATCATTATCCTAAAATGATTCATTCAGGTGCAGGGTGAATGCATAATATTTCATCTATACAATCTACGTAACATCACCTGATACTTATTTATGTCAGAAACTTAGACTGGTTTCACACCCCTTGTTGCCGAATAGGAATTTGACGTCAAGCTAAACAGTTTGGACTACTTAATCATCAGCGGAATTCCCTTGGGATAACAGTTAAGTAGGTCAAGAAGCTAAATGATCCATTGCCTTAGCCACATTAATTGTATCACGCGTAGCACTTTTAGAGAGTTGGCTGATAATAGCATGTTAATATGAATAGAAGGACAGATAGTTTTATGAGATTCTTGAAGGAGTATATCGACGGTTCTCTTTCTTGTTAATTTCTTTTTGTACTAATAACTTATTGTCAGTATTTTACTTATGTATTAAGCCGCCCCCCCCCCAACACACACACAAGATAGAAAACCATCAAATATGTGTTGTGCGTACGATACGTACATTTGCTCTTATCAGTAGTAAACGTGTTCAGAAGGATTCAGTCCAAGTGATAAATAGAATTCTCTGTTCCCGTGTCAGTTGGCTGTTGATTTTGATGTATATTTTCATATTTATGAAACACAACGTGTATGTCCTAACATTTATTCATGTTCATGTTCCATTTTCCTACAGTGTTTTGGTATTCCACCAGTTTTTTTGGTTTGGGCGCTTAGGCCTCGTGTGTTTTATGAATTTTCTTATTTGCTTTGATGAAAATTTTATTGTACTTAAACATTCAGTCTTGATGTGCGTATTTGATATCATTTTCTTCAAGATTCTGTAGAGTTTCAGTCACAATGAGCCGCAGTGTTCTCAGGCCATAATAGATACGTGTATTAACAAAACCTATTTTACACACTTAAAATTTTATAATGACTTCCGTGTCAGTTATATGCGGCATTAACGATGATATCCCTTATATTATTCATAATGTGCGCGCATTATGGTACAAGTCATTGGCCATTGAATGAATAGGGCATTAGTATCCTTAGGTAATTTTTTCATTGTGTTCATTCTCATACAGTGCATGTCTTCCTACCTACGACCATTTACTGTTGGCATACCCTTGTATGTCTTTCTACGTATGATCATTTACTGTTATCAAACCCCTTGTATGTCTTCCTACGTATGATCATATCCTGTTGGCATGCCTCCTTGTATGTCTTTCTGTGTATGATCATATCCTATTGACATGCCTCCTTGTATGTCTTTCTGTGTACGATCATATCCTGTTGACATGCCTCCTGGTATGTCTTTCTGTGTATGATCATATCCTGTTGACATGCCTCCTTGTGTGTCTTTCTATGTATGATCATATCCTGTTGACATGCCTCCTTGTGTGTCTTTCTATGTATGATCATATCCTGTTGACATGCCTCCTGGTATGTCTTACTATGTATGATCATATCCTGTTGACATGCCTTCTTGTGTGTCTTTCTATGTATGATCATATCCTGTTGACATGCCTCCTTGTATGTCTTTCGTCTTTCTATGTATGATCATATCCTGTTGACATGCCTCCTTGTATGTCTTTCTATGTATTTTCATATCCTATTGACATGCCTCCTTGTGTGTCTTTCTGTGTATGATCATATCCTGTTGACATGCCTCCTTGTATGTCTTTCTGTGTATGATCATATCCTGTTGACATGCTTCCTTGTGTGTCTTCTGTGTATAATCATATCCTGTTGACATGCCTCCTTGTATGCCTTTCTATGTATGATCATATCCTATTGACATGCTTCCTTGTGTGTCTTTCTATGTATGATCATATCCTGTTGACATGCCTCCTTGTATGTCTTTCTGTGTATGATCATATCCTGTTGACATGCCTTCTTGTATGTCTTTCTATGTATGATCATATCCTGTTGACATGCCTCCTTGTATGTCTTTCTATGTATGATCATATCCTGTTGACATGCCTCCTTGTATGTCTTTCTTTGTTTGATCATATCCTGTTGACATGCCTCCTTGTATGTCTTTCTATGTATGATCATATCCTGTTGACATGCCTCCTTGTGTGTCTTTCTATGTATGATCATATCCTGTTGACATGCCTCCTTGTATGTCTTTCTGTGTATGATCATATCCTGTTGACATGCCTCCTTGTATGTCTTTCTATGTATGATCATATCTTGTTGACATGCCTCCTTGTATGTCTTTCTAAGTATGATCATATCCTATTGACATGCCTCCTTGTATGTCTTTCTATGTATGATCATATCCTGTTGACATGCCTCCTTGTATGTCTTTCTATGTATGATCATATCCTGTTGACATGCCTCCTTGTATGTCTTTCTTTGTTTGATCATATCCTGTTGACATGCCTCCTTGTATGTCTTTCTATGTATGATCATATCCTGTTGACATGCCTCCTTGTGTGTCTTTCTATGTATGATCGTATCCTGTTGACATGCCTCCTTGTATGTCTTTCTGTGTATGATCATATCCTGTTGACATGCCTCCTTGTATGTCTTTCTATGTATGATCATATCTTGTTGACATGCCTCCTTGTATGTCTTTCTAAGTATGATCATATCCTGTTGACATGCCTCCTTGTATGTCTTTCTATGTATGATCATATCATGTTGACATGCTTTCTTGTATGTCTATGTATGACCATATCCTGTTGTCATTCCGCCTTGTATGTCGTCCTACGTATGATCATCTGTTGTTATGTCTCCGTGTATGTCTTTCTATGTATGATCATTTCCTGTTGTCATACTCCCCCGGCATGTGTGTAACCAAACAGGAATTAAACGACGGTACAAGGACCCCAGCGTGTATTCGACCCTCAGAAGTCGATATACTGAAGGCCACTGCGTAACCCCGTATCCAAGGGAGATGTGTTATGCTCTGTTTACGACGAATTGACTTTCTTCCTTCAAGAATGTTGGTGCAGATCGAACGGTGGAGTTGTGGATCATTATTGTGTGTGTCATAGGTAACCGATGTTTTCAGTGTTTATCAGATATTTGTTTGTGAACGAAAATGTAAGCCTGCTTGCGTCTCAGTTTTTGCACTGAGAGAGAGAGAGAGAGAGAGAGAGATGAGAGAGAGAGAGAGAGAGAGAGAGAGAGAGAGAGAGAGAAAATAACGTCTTATGTATACGTATCTTCTGTCTCAGTTTTTGCACTGACATCTTACTACGGTATGTTACTCGAGTTAGAATCCTCTCGGAGAGAGAGAGAGAGAGAGAGAGAGAGAGAGAGTGAGAGAGAGAGAGAGAGAGTGTCTTGACGTCAGTGCAGCAACTCCCCCCCCCCCTTGAAATACTACCCACATCCATTACTGGAAAACACAGGAACCTACGTATACAAACACCTCCCTCCTTTTATGCATAGAAAATTCTCTTTCACCGCTGACCCTTTCGTGAAGGTCTTTTCTTTATTATACCTCTATGGGTAAGTGCCCTTTCTTTCATCGTATACTACTCCTTTCCTGCTCAACTGCACCTTCCCCCCTCCCTCCAATTCTTATGACTTGAAAACCCGTGTCTTTCTGCTCTCCTATTCTCTTCGTTCTACGCGGGGTAAAAAAACATTATCGAATTTCGCAATCACTCCCTTCCTGCATCGCTCTTTTCAACCAGTCCGTTGACATCTTGCGCTATACATGCCGCTTCTAAACTCAAATAAGCATCGGCGTTGAGCGCCAGAAACTTCACAGTCCCAGCAGCAGCAGCACTAAGGTCGACTCTCCTCCTCCCCCTCCCCCTCCTCCCCGCCGCCACCACCACCACCCGAAGTTTCATTCATAAATTCGTCATCTCAAGGTTGTTCAGAGTTTTTTTACCGCTTGCATTCCCTCCTCCTGCGGGATCAAGAATGTAGGGACGTCACGGTCTTTATGCTCATTGCCGTACAGGAAATGGTTGTATCTGGGTCCATATTGAACGACGCTTTCACAGGAAAATAGATGAAAAAATTTGGTCGTACGTCCGCCAGTTGTGGCAGCGTAGGGTAGAAGAATGTTGAACGGTACCTTAGCCAAACCTCATGGTTCACTTGTCCTATTTTTATCCTGTCCCTGTAATGCGCCTGAATATTAAAAATACCTCTTCACATTTTAAGGTAAAGATTGAAGAAGTGTTTTTGACCGACGAGACGCCAGAGGAAGTATTTCAATGAAGACAAACACGGGTTCTGAATACGTAATTTCACCCGAATCTTCCACCAGCTCGACCATGTGGCAGTCGTAGGATGTGGTGATGCAATCGTGGGCTAAACCTATATGCGCCAGGAATGCTGTACGAGTCTTGTATGTCAGTGTGTGCGTTTGCACTCCCTTTCGCTTTTTTTATGCGTATGTCTCTTGACATATAATTTAATTGTTTGTTATTTGACAGATCGTATATTCATATAGGAAATGATGGAAGATTTGACGTGAAAGTTATTTCCGGTAAGGCGGAGTCTAGTTCGCCCGTTTATATTTAAAAAAATATACGGGCAGTATCTTATGCTGGAAAGTCTTATTAAACTGTATTAAAATTAAGGGAATTTATCTCGCAACGATATGGCTTATGAAACTAGAGGACAGTTTTGATATAAGTCGTAAATAAAGATAACGAAATAGGTTGACAGTGTATGGCTGATAGCGTTACGGAGAGAGAGAGAGAGAGAGAGAGAGAGAGAGAGAGAGAGAGAGAGAGAGAGAGAATGCGGACGGCATTGCGTCACGGAGTTTGCCTGACTCACTCCTAACCCAGCTCTAGGAAATTAATATACCTAACCCCCTTTCCCATCCCCCCCCGGCGGCCCCCTCCCCATTCCTCTCCCCTTCCTCACCCTTCACCAACCCGGTATCTCTCCTCTTAACTCCATTTTCTCTCAGTGATTTCTTTCCTCATTGTGTGTTAAGTTATGTTTGTTATTTAGCTTCCTTTTCAAAATGCCCTGTTCTTCGTTATGCTCGTATGGTCATTTTCGTCACGAATTGTTAACAGAAATCCTCAATTTTTTTCCTTTATTTCCTAATTTCCTTTTACCGTAAACGGTTGTGAAATACTACGAAACGGTCGTTATATAAACATTTTAGTCAGCGCATTCAAAGGAAGTCGAGAACAGAGTTTGAGACTGAACAATAGTGTTACCTTCTTTGACAGGAATATGAAATTATAAGATTTTTTTTCCTGACGAAATTTGTGTTTTCACATATTTCTATTTATATCGGCGGAGGTTAACTTTTTATTCCCAAAATACACACTCTCTCTCTCTCTCTCTCTCTCTCTCTCTCTCTCTCCTCTCTCTCTCTCTCTCTCTCTCTCTCTCTCTCTCTCTCCTTGTACGTGACAAATTTAGAAAGGCATTACAAAAGTTTGTGTGAGATGACTCATGGCGTGAGGTCACATGAGGCTGAGTTAGTGGATGATCACCTCCCCTTTCTCTCTCTCTCTCTCTCTCTCTCTCTCTCTCTCTCTCTCTCTCTCTCTGCGCGCGCACATAGTTTATAAGTTCGTACTTTTTCTCCTTGTATTAGTTCCAGTTAATTTTGGAATGTATTTGTGGATGAAACCTATACTTATCGAATGTTGTGCATTCTAGTACGTCTTAGCAAAAAAAAGTAACCTTTGCTCCGCCGACTTCTAGGTCAGTGTAATTCTTGACATTCTAATTTCCATCTCTCTCTCTCTCTCTCTCTCTCTCTCTCTCTCTCTCTCTCTCTCTCTCTCTCTCTCTGAAAGACATATGGTTTTGTTTGTGATTCAAGTTGCAGTATTCACATCGCCTTATCTACATATATATATATATATATATATATATATATATATATATATATATATATATGTATATATATATATATATATATATATATATATACATATATAATGTGTGTGTACGTGTGTATAAATATGTACAGACTGGACCCATTTGTTATTAAAGAGATTCTTAAGCTCGGCTCTTTTTAATCACTTGTTGAAATGTTTCTCTACCTACTGTACTGCTGTGAAGTTGTTTCCACGATTTCGAATAGTTTTGTTATCATTTTTTCAGCTTTGTTG
>JANJGK010006804.1:0-17500 GCA_039081455.1 Macrobrachium rosenbergii
TATATTTTATACAGGGCATTTTTGACATTTGATATTAGCACTGATTTGCTGCACTTGATTTTAGTGCTGCGTTAGACCAAGGCTTTTAAGTGGAAAATGTGTAACTTAGGTGCTGAGGCTCTCATATTCTCAGATTTTTACGTGATTGGCAACGCAGTTTGTTGCTGATGATCTTTTTTAAGTGTTCTCTGGGACCTTAGTTGTTTTTAGCCTCCAGAAATAATAATAATAATAATAATAATAATAATAATAATAATAATAATAATAATAATAATAATAATACTTTATTTCGAATATGAATTCATATACAATAAATTTACAAATAAAAGTAGTGGTGCCAAGAGTCTACAATTTTGATTTATTGTTAAACAAACAAATTTACAGAAAATACAATTATCACAACCAAAGTGTGTATCTTACCAATAAACATAAAAAAAAATTAAAAAAGGGTCATGCAACTAGACCTAAAAAGCAAGCGTAAATAAGCTCAATAACAACTATATTATTCTGCATCTACATAAAAAACATAATGCACAAATCATTCCAAATATAGAACATAAAAAAAAACAGTTTTATCTGTCAGTAGAGTATTCTGTGCCATTCATCATGTAATGTAAATAATAAAGACGCATCACTGTCTTTTAGCAATCGTATCAAAACATTATTTGATTTCTCCAGTCTCTGTTTTAAACGAAATAGTGCTTGGCGCCGGATAACATGAAGGCAGGACAAACCCAACGTCACAAAAACATGTGAAGCACTATTACTTCGGGCGACACCCATGAGCCCTCTTATTATATCATTATGACACACTCTTAGTCTGCCTAAAGTTTCTTGTGTGTAGTGATACCATAGTGAAGAATAATAGATTGTCGTACAAAAAGTTTTGAATAATTGAACTTTAGTTTCATCATCACAGAAATTAAATTTTCTTTTAAGCATATTCCTTCTCACACAGATCTTAAGACGCTGCTGTTCAATACCTACGTTACTCTTATTGTTACTTGTAATTATGTGGCCCAGATACGAGAATGAATTTACAAATTGTAAGAAGTCATTTTGCAATGAAATGCATGGGTATTCCTGACTTTTGTTGTTACACGAAGGAATCAACATGCACACAGTTTGGCTGGTGTTGTATAATATATCATGTTCTATGGCAAAGTCTTCGTAAGTCTTTAGAATTTTTTGAAGTGCCCTAGCAGTGGGAGCGAGAATAACTAGGTCATCTGCATAGCTAAAATTATTAAAAGCAACATCCACGATGTGACATCCTATTCCGGAACCAGCCAGTCGAATATTCAGGTCGTCTACATAAATGTTAAAAAGGTAGGGTGACAGAAGGCCTCCCTGTCTCAAGCTATTACTGCTACCGAAGGAGCCAGAAAATTTATCATCCCATTGGACAACAAAATTTTGAAAGTTAAACCAATAGGCGAGTAACTTGACATAATGTTTTGGTACTTTTCAGCACAACAATTTATCAAACAGCTTCCAATAGTTCACCCGATCAAATGCTGCTTTGGCATCTAAAAAGCAATAAAAATATAGGCGTAATTTGTACGTGGCAATAATTGATAACATTTTTTAAAGCATAAACACATATTTCTGTGCCTAGATTTGGTTTAAACCCAAACTGATACTCACTTGTATATAAAAATTCCCTTATATTTGCTAATATTACTAATTCTAGCATTTTAGAAATGTGTGTAGCAATTGCGATAGCCTATAGTTGTTTTTAAGTGCGTGGTCTTTGGTTACATTTTCTAAAAAGTGGGACTATTATAACTTTCATAACAGAAGCAGGCAAAAACGAATGTATAAGGAATGAATTAAAAAAGAGGCATATCAACAGGAGCAAATAGTCTGGAGCATACTTATAGACTTCCCCAGGGAAACAATCAGAGCCCACTGCTTTATTGATGGACAAAGAATGAGCAGCTTTCTTCACCATATCAAGAGTAATATATTTAAAGTTACCATCACTTATTTCAAGTTTTCTTTCCACAGTATTCCTAGTAATGCTATGTTGAATGAAATTCAAAACAGATTGAAAATGCTTTTTCCACAATATTAGTATTTGTTTAGAACCTACGGCCTCTTCAATTTTATGGGGGACATTGGGCATTTCTTTTTAGTCATTAATTTAACGTTTGACCAAAAACGTTTCATACTCTTAGAGACTAGACTCTGACCAAGTGCTCCGCTCTTAACTGCTCCTCATGCTCACGACACCATTTAAGCACTAGTTTAAACCTAGAACGAGTCTGTCGCATATGCAGTGCCCAGGGCCCTTCTCTAGGAGACCCATTCATCCTCCCAGGAAAGGAATGCGTCTCTAGCAGTCATGGGGCCTCGAGAACGAAATCCGACCAGCCAGGCACAGCTTTGTACCTCTTTCTTCTAATGCCGAATACTTCTTTTTCAGTAGCCACAATAGTAGTACACAGTTCATCATATCTGTCTTATATATAGAGTTTATGATCAACGGAATGACAGCACTGATTAGAACAAAAGAGAACGTGCATGTCAATATTAACATTAGTGAGCCTCGCCTTTAATGAAAAAGACTGAAAAACTTTCCTTCAGAACTTTATTACCAAAATCCCAGTTAATCATCTCCAAACTTCGTTCACTGGCAACAGAGTACTTAGGAATTTAATCAACACAGATAGTCGTAGCAAGTGGTAAATGATCAGACTGTATGCAATCATACTCAATATGGCAATGAACTACAGATTGGAGAAGTCCCTCAGTTAAAATGCACGTTCTAGACAAAGTACCAAGATTAACTCACCTTCTTACGTCGATTTTGTGATATATATATATATATATATATATATATATTATATATATATATATATATATATATATATATATATATATATATATATATATATATATATATAATCATGAAGCTACAAATGTCGCTTAATATCAAATTCACACTACCTCGGGAATATCTCCAAAAAAGAATTATCACCGAAGGGGAATTTATAAGTGTTAATGGATTGGTGCTGCCAGGTCACGACCCTTGACACAGTAACATACACAGCAACTCCAGTCGACGTTACCCACTGAGCTATCAAGAGAGGTATAAGTCAATACCGAGTCTGTTGTACTTTTTTTACCCGTCTTGAGTGGGGAAGTTGTACTTAGCCTCGGCATTAACCCACCTCCACCATGATAGTTCATTGGTACATTTGAAACACAGCTTTTATTATGAAATTTTTTATCACACCGAGATTTATATACAATCATGAAGCTGCAAATGTCGCTTAATATCAAATCCACGCTACCTCGTGAATATCTACGATGGAAAATTATCACCGAAGGTGAATTTATAAGTGATAAATGGATTGGTACTGCCAGTTCACGAACCCTCGACATAGAAACATACCCAGCAACTCCAGTTGACGTTACCACTGAGCTATCAAGAGAGGTATAAGTCAATACCGAGGCTGTTGTACATTTTTTACCCGTCGTGAGTGGGGAAGTTGTACTTCACCTCGACATTAACCCACCTCCACCATGATAGTTCATTGGTACATTTGGAACACGCAGCTCTTATGAAATTTTTTTTATCACACCATGATTTATATACAATCATGAAGGTACAAATGTCGCTTAATATCAAATTCACGCTACCTCAGGAATATCTCCGATGGAGAATTATCACCGAAAGGGGAATTTATGAGTGATAAATATGATAGTTCACTGGGACGTTTGGAACACGCAGCTCTTATTATGAAATTTTTTATCACACTATGATTTATATATCATTATATATTTATATCATGGCAGAGGTGGGTTAATGCCAAGCCTAAGTAGAACTTCCTAACTCATGACGGGTAAAAAATGTACAACAGACTCGGTATTGACTTATACCTCTCTTGATAGCTCAGTGGTAACGTCGACTGGAGTAGCTGTGTATGTTTTGTGTCGAGGGTTCGTGACACGGCAGTACTAATCCATTTATCACTTATAAATTCCCCTTCGGTGATAATTCTCCATAGGAGATATTCCTGAGGTAGCGTGAATTGGATATTAAGCGACATTTGTAGCTTCATGATTGTATATAAATCATGGTGTGATAAAAAATTTCATAATAAGAGCTTTGTGTTCCAAACGTACCAATGAACTATCATGGCGGAGGTGGGTTAATGCCGAGGCTAAGTACAACTTCCCCACTCACGACGGGTAAAAAAAGTATAACAGACTCGGTATTATACCTCTCTTGATAGCTCAGTGGTAACATTGACTGGAGTTGCTGGGTATGTTCTGTGTCGAGGGTTCGTGACCCAGCAGTACCAATCCATTTATCACTTATAAATTCCCCTTTGGTGATAATTCTCCATCAGAGATATTCCCGAGGTAGCGTGAATTTGATGTTAAGGGACATTTGTAGCTTCATGATTGTATATAAATCACAGTGTGATAAAAAATTTCATATATATATATATATATATATATATATATATATATATATATATATATATATATATATATATATATATATATATATATATATATATATATATATATATATATATATATATATATATATATATATATATATATATATATATATATATATATATATATATATATATATATATATAAGTAGACACACACATGCACACACACACACACACACACATAAATAAATATATATATAAATATATATATATATATATATATATATATATATATATATATATATATATATATATATATATATATATATATATATATGAAATTTTTTATCACACCGTGATTTATATACAATCATGAAGCTACAAATGTCGCTTAATATCAAATTCACGCTCCCTCGGGAATATCTCCAATAGAAAATTATTACCGAAGGGGAATTTATAAGTGATAAATGGATTGATACTGCTGGTTCACAAACCCTCGTCACAGAACATACCCAAAAACTCCAGTTGACGTTACCACTGAGCTATCAAGAGAGGTATAAGTCAATACCGAGTCTGTTGTACTTTTTTTACCCGTCATGAGCGGGGAAGTTGTACTTCGCCTCGTCATTAACCCACCTCCGCCTTGATAGTTCATTGGTACGTTTGGAACACGCAGCTCTTATTATGAAATTTTTTATCACACCGTGATTTATATACAATCATGAAGGTACAAATGTCGCTTAATATCAAATTCATGCTACCTCAGGAATATCTCCGATGGAAAATTATCACTGAAGGGGAATTTATGAGTGATAAATATGATAGTTCCCTGGGACGTTTGGAACACGCACCTCTTATTATGAAATTTTTATCACACCGTGATTTATATATCTTATATATTTATATCATGGCAGAGGTGGGTTAATGCCTAGGCTAAGTAGAACTTCCCCACTCATGACGGGTAAAAAAAGTACAACAGACTCGGTATTGACTTATACCTCTCTTGATAGCTCAGTGGTAACGTCGACTGGAGTTGCTGGGTATGTTCTGTGTCTAGGGTTCGTGACCCGGCAGTACCAATCCATTTATCACTTATAAATTCCCCTTCGGTGATAATTCTCCATAGGAGATATTCCTGAGGTAGCGTGAATTTGATATTAAGCGACATTTATAGCTTCATGATTGTATATAAATCATGGTGTGATAAAAAATTTCATAATAAGAGCTTTGTGTTCCAGACGTACCAATGAACTATCATGGCGGAGGTGGGTTAATGCCGAGGCTAAGTACAACTTCCCCACTCACGACGGGTAAAAAAAGTATAACAGACTCAGTTTTGACTTATACCTCTCTTGATAGCTCAGTGGTAACGTCGACTGAAGTTGCTGGGTATGTTCTGTGTCGAGGGTTCGTGACCCGGCAGTACTAATCCATTTATCACTTATAAATTCCCCTTCGGTGATAATTCTCCATCGGAGATATTCCCGAGGTAGCGTGAATTTGATGTGCCCAGTGATGCGTTTGTGCAACACTAAACTTGTGTCAGTAAATTTCAACTTGCACGCCACAGGCTTACTGGTTCTGTCTTTCTGTTGTCATCAGTTGATTGAGAGAGAGTTTAACAGTAGGATGTACGGTGAACTGCTGAAACAAACTGTATAACAAGTGCACTATAGTGATTTAAAATTCAGTGTAATTTTCGTCTACCATGTCTTCGAGAAATAATGAGTATATATGAGAAATGCAACATATTTATAGATAAATAAGATTATGTCCTTATTAACAGATTGTTCCTTTATTAGCGCATTTCGGAAATTTGTGTTCTAGAATGTATTTTGATGTTCAAAATATGTTCCGAAAATCTCATTTTTATTGTGATGCGTTCACGCAACACTGGGCATAGCATGTCTCACTAATGTTGAATATTCCACATATATTTCCCCCAGTATATTGCATTTAAAAACGTTATATTTACATGTTTGCCTAAGGATCACCATAAATATACATACACACACACACCATAATATATATATATATATATATATATATATATATATATATATATATATATATATATATATATATATATATATATATATATATATATATATATATATATATATATATATATTTATATATATATATATATATATGTATATATATATATATATATATATATATATATATATATATATATATATATATATATATATATATATATATATATATATATATATATATATATCCAAATATGTATAGGCCTATATATATATATATATATATATATATATATATATATATATATATATATATATATATATATATATATATATACTGTATATATATACATATATATATATATATATATATATATATATATATATATATATATATATATATATATATATATATATATATATATATATATATATTCATAAATAGAGGTCATGAGAGCTTGATTGAGCTATGTTTTCTGTTTAGGAATCTAACATTGGTAGAAATTTTGGAAGGATTAGAAAGGGTTTCAAGTAGTGAAGAATATGACAGTGAAGATAATATTGTTGTTGAAACAAAGAGTCATGTATCTATCTACATTTCTCCTGTAGAAAACCGGGGGATAACAGTTGAAGATTCAGGAGAAGAGGATGATGTTGACCTAAACAACCTACCTGTAGCTCAAATGATTTCTCAGGCTCTTATTAGTGGAGAAACTCCGACAAAAGGCAGAAAAAAGAAAACTTCTAAAAAAAAAAAATGGAAAGTGGCACTGGTGCAGTAAGGATATGGAACAAATAGACCTCCTGTCACCTTTTTTACGGGCCACCTATTGCTGATTTTCCACGAACCCCACCTGAAATATTTGAAATTTTTCTTGATGCTGCTGCCATAGAACTTCTAACTATTGAAACTGTGAAATATGCAGCACAAAATGGTAACCATCAGCTCTCTTTATCATGTAATGAGATGAAAATATTTGTTGCAATTCTATTACTATCAGGCTATTGTTCTGTATCAAGACGCAGATTATATTGGTCAATGGAATTGGATACTCATAATGAGCTAATATCCAATTCAATGCGTTGGAATAGGTTTGAAGAGATCATGAGGTATTTCCATGCAGCAGATAATACGGATCTGATTCCGACGATAAGTTTGCCAAAGTACGCCCATTTTTGGACATTCTAAATAAAAACTATCTTTCCTATGGTAAAGTCTTTGGGCCATCCACTATATCTATAGATGAGTCCATGATTCCATACTTTGGAAGACACCCAACAAAACAGTTCATCCGTGGAAAGCCCATACGATGGGGTTATAAAGCATGGGCGGCTTGCACTCCTTTGAGTTATGCCTTTTCTCTTGACCTTTACCAAGGAAAATATCAAGGAAATGATACAAATGAGTATGCAAGTGAATATGGATTAGGAGGGAAAGCTGTTCTAAACATTCTTAACACACTTCAAGTTGAATATCCAGGAGCAAAATTCTCTCTTTATTTTGATAACCTATTCACCTCAATATAACTCTTAGAAGAGATCAAAAGAAGAGGTCATGGTGCCACAGGTACCCTAAGAGCCAACAGATTAGAAAAATGTCCACTGACTATCAACAAGAAGTTTGAAAAGTTGCCAAGAGGTAGTGAAGAGTATTTCTTAGATAGAGATTCTCAAATTCTCGTTGTCAGATGGAATGATAATGGAGTAGTCAGCATTCGTTCTAATGAGCATGAAACGTTTCCCATGAAAAAATTACATATAACTAAAGAAAAAAAGAAAAAAATCTGTTAGGCTTAAAATGCCCAGTGTTCCGTATACACAACATTGGACAGGCATGGTGTGCCCAGTGATGTGTTTGCGCAACAGTAAATTTTTCGCCATAAATTGGAGAATACTTGAGAAAACTTGCTCAAACATTGATATTTGGCATAGAAACATCATAACCTATATCATATATAAAAATAATTTAATTTCAAGAACCTTCACCTTTTCTGGGCATATATGGGTTAAGCGACATTTGTAGCTTCATGATTGTATATAAATCATGGTGTGATAAAAAATTTCATATATATATATATATATATATATATATATATATATATATATATATATATATATATATATGTATATATATATATATATATATATATATATATATATATATATATATATATATATATATATATATATATATATATATACACATATATACATTATACATATAACTAGACACACACACGTGTATATATATATATATATATATATATATATATATATATATATATATATATATATATATATATATAAATATATATATATATATATATATATATATATATATATATATATATATATATATATATATATATATATATATATATATATATATATATTTACAGTTTACCCTGGAGAAATTTATCTGAGTTGAGGGGCTCTACTCACAAGGTATTTTTAATTAAAAATGTTAGGGTACGTTTAAAGTTACATGTATTTGCATGAAATGAAACATCAGAAGATGAAATAGACTAATCACGCATGAAGGGCCTGATTATAACTGGGGACCTTTGAAAGTTTATACGTCAGTGTGACAATGCTGACGCACGGCACAGTCAAGAGAGATTCCACGGCTAACAAACCCTCTGTAAATGGAGAGATTCATGAATTAAAAGCCAGTAAGGACACAGTAAAATATACAAGGGGCAAGGCGAGCACAGACAGTGCCAAGAAGCCTTGAACACTCGATTTTATGTAATTGTTTAAACAGGCATTTACATAACACTGCCCTAACTAGGCTAGATTGATATGGAAATACTGGCACTTAGAAATGGAAATAGGAAGTTTAGTACAAGATTTAAGACAGTGTGACTGACCGGAAGAACCTTTGCAACAGTTCACTTTACCGTGTAGAAGAGGTGGCTTCAGCGAGGGTAATGGCAGCAGAGGAAGGGCTAAGGGCTTCACTGGTAAGAAGACTAAAGGTCCCAACAAGATTGGACCACATGGCAGGGCATGGCTCTCTGAAGGAGGTGGAAAGGGAGATGTGTCTCGCTCACGTCCAGAAATGTCTCTTTCGCTTGTTCTTTCAGTGAGACCCTTATATGACTTCGGTCAGGGGTCAGGAGGTTATCCACAGGTAGACTGGGGTTGGTGTTGTTTCCCTATGAGCAGGCTTCATATGTGACTCAAAGGCCAGAAGTTCATGCCAGCTGTCCTCTCTTAATCTGCCTCCCCAGTGCTATTCCTGCCTCCAACCAGGCTTAGGATCTGAAAGCAAAGTCTCCCACAGCGTCACATGTTCAAGAAGAGAAAGTTGAAAGGCAATTAAGGGAGTGTGGTTAACGGATTAAGGGAGGGGCCTATATTCCTTTCACCCTCCCTTGTCAGGCAGTGCCCAAAATGCACTGTTGGTGGCTGGGATTCTTGGGAAAATATAATAACTCCCTGCCCAAGTTGACATCTCGCACCTTAAAGGTGTGAATGTCTACCAAATCAAGGATTCAGCAGAAAAATGCTTTATATTACTCTAATTTTCTCGTTAACGCAACTCATGTATAGTTAGTAACCTAAATCTCACTGTGTCATATGAGATATTTGAAAATTTACTTGATAAAGAATTCAATATTTTACATTAATCGCAGAGTAAGAAAAATAAAGGTTAAACCTTAGATTACTGTTACTTTAAAACAGGTACATTAACAACCATAAGAAAGTTACTGTAAATATTAAAATACACTAACTTTAACTGACCTCCTTAAAGTAAATCTCAAAAGAAATATGAGTAGAAGATCATAAGTATTAAAATGCGATAAATCCTAAGTTTTTGTTATTAAATATTAAACACAATGACAGCAAATGATTTCCGTAATGTAAGTCTTAAAATAATCATGCACTTAACTTTTAATAGTTGTTATAGTCAAAGACAGGAGGCATTACAATGAAATATACATGGTCTTCGTTAGGTGTCGCCATGTTACTTAAGTTGATGGCACAGTGCCAGAAGTGGCACTGAAGTCAATGGTGCTTATGAGCACGAAGCTAAGTACAATGGAGGACCGACAAATATGTAACTACACGGTCTTTTCAATCCACGGACTCGGGGTTTTTAAATTACTAGGGAATAACAAAGAAGGCAAATGATAATTTTTAAAGATAAATGATGATTAATATGCCGAAATTATACTTTGTAACCTATAAAAAAATGGCTTAGGCTTATTCTTTTGCCCAAGGGGCTTCAAAGGGAAGTCATTAGACTTAGAAAATTGGGATATCTTCAATTGCAATCTGCATTAGCAGAGTGGGAACAAGATAAAATATAAGCCTTTGTGAGGCATAAAATAATATGATTAATTGAATAAAATATGATTAATTGAACAAAATAATGAAAGGAAAAACGTTAAAGGAAAAGAATAAATTACAGAATTATAAGAAAAATAAATAGGTGAGGAAACCTGACACCCTCTTCTGGATAGAGGTGCCAAGGTCCTCATAGGATAAAAGGGGGCACCGTGCCAAATTGCACTGGTGCCAGGAGAGATCAGCAGCTCTCTTTAAGTTACCTGACGTTACCTACGCCTGTGATTTCTGCTGCAGATCTCTTTAGGTTGATGGTTCTCCTTGGTAGGGGAATCGGTTGAACCAAGCCTGAGGAGGACATTAGAGTGCCACCTGTGTCGGCTTCTTTGGCAGCCGAAGCAGGGGCATTCATTTCAGGGAAAGAGAGAAAGAGGTCACGGTGGGCGTGATAGGCTCGGAGGTTACCATGACCAGGCCATACCTTCGGTTAAGCTTACGCTGTGGTCGGAAGAATCCGTCTCTCTTACCGGCACTGGTAGCGGAGCCAGGCCAGGAGAAGAGAGGGGATCCTAATTGGGATCTCTTGAATGGAGATCAGGGGCGTGCTCTGGCACTGGCACTAAGGCTGGGTCAGGCACTATGATTTTATGTGGAATTTGCTCGTCGTTCGGGATGGATGGAGCTTGGCACTGCTCAGTGTATGCAAGTGGCACTGGCAGAGATTGTGAATCGAGCTTGGGATCACCTGGAGGGAGATATATTTGGGGCCCTGGTACTGGCACTGGCACTGGGGCAGGGTCAGGCACCGGAATGGGGTTTGGAATCGATCATGATGGAGAGGGCTATTGCACATCGTGCTCAGGTGGCACTGGCAGTGTAATGAATGCAGGCGTTTGAGGCTTACTCGTGCCTAAGGAAGGATTTGGGGGATTTGGACCCCTGGATTTTTGTAACTTATATGGGGAGTGGAAGTGTCATAACCTCCAAGAATATAGCTTGCTACTGCAAGGATGCAGATTTTGGATCTATGAGGTCTTGTGACTCTCAACTGAACAGTAGGGAGCATCATTTTAAACTGATTGATACCCTCAATTGTGATGAGTTTACCTCGGTTAATGATGGCTTCATAGGGAACTTTGTCTTTCCTTATGAGGGAAATTTGCACACCAGAGTCATCAAATGCCTTGACCTGGCGTGCGGGGTAGCTACCTTGAGGAGGTGCCACATATATGGGACCCTTGGCTGGAGGGCCTAAGGAATTGAGATTTGTAACTGCCAAGGGAATGGCAGGAGTACTTGATTTATTATTAGGACATTTTGCCCATGTGGGAGAGTGGCCATAAACCTTGAAAGTTGTGCAATAAATCTGGCTGTAATCTCTTCGTGGCACTGCCCCTTTGGAGGGTACAGGCCTTTTAGTTGGTAGATTCCCGGGAGAAAGTTTGAAAGGTACTGTGGGTGGTGCCTATGGCTTGTTTCGGCACTACTCTGTGGAATGCCCAGCTTTCTTGCAAAACCCACATGCAATGAGTTTCTGCAAGTATCCATTCTTGGGTGGAAGGGTGCCGGAGGTGAAAGAAGGAGGGCATATTTTATGTCCCAATGAGCTTACATTGGCGTGACGGGTGCCCCACGTGTCGGCATGGTGACAGCACTCTGCTAGAGTCGGGGGCATCTTTTTGCATACATGGGTGGCTAGGGCGGAAGGGGCGTAATATAAAAAGTTTTCAATCTTAAACTGCTCGAGGACGCCGTCAGCAGTGGAGACTCCCAGGGACTCTAGCCATTTAGAGAGGGCCCTATCTGACTGATATGCCCAGTCAGACCAGGTCTGTCCTGCTTCTTTTATCTGGTCTTTCCAGCATCGTCTCCAGTGTTCAGGGGTGATCTCATATGCCTTTGTGATCGCCTGCCGCACTTCCACCCATTTCCCTTGATCTGCCTCAGGGATGGCTCTGAAAGCAATCAGATCCTTTCCTCCAGGGAATTTTCCCAAGATTAGGGAGACTTCAGTGGGAGCGAGTGGCTAGGTGCTAAGGACCCTTTCTGCCCGATTGAGCCACACCTCGGGCTCAGCCTCGGTCCACTTGGGCATAAAGGTATGGGCCTGAGTGAGGGCGGATGCGCCAGGGGCTGGAAAGGAGCTGGCAGTGCCAATTTTGGCCATCTGTAGCTCATGGGTCAGTTGCCTTTCCTCCCTTTTGAGGCTATCCTTTCGTTCTTGCCCTTTCTCATGTCTTGCAAGTTCTTCACTTGCAAGTCGATCCAGCCTATCTTGCTCTTCCTTCTTCTCCTTTCTTTCTTGTTCTTCCCTTGCAGGAGTCTATCCAGCCTGTCTTGTTCTTCCTTTGCGAGTTTATCTAACCTATCTTGCTCTTCCTTCTTCTCCTTTCTTTCTTGTTCTTCCTTCTTCTCCTTTCTTTCTTTCTCCCTCTCCTGCCATTCTGCCTCTCTGTCCGCCTTGGCAACATCTACTTTCTCTTGGACCCAGTCCCTCAGTGCTTGTCCTGACAGTCCGATGTCCTTTCCAGTGGACATATACTGTAAAACTTGAAGTCTTCATTTTGTTGGGTTCTGGATGTTGTAGACATCTTGAAATAATGACCCTTTAGAAAATCAATATGTCTGAAAAGATTCAAATTTCAGGGTGTCTGAAGAGACCGAAGATTGTTTGTGATGAACTGGTTTTCAATATGTCTGAATAATGACTTAGTTTGTTCTCGATGAACGAATTTTAATGTCTGAATAAGACTTAGTTTGTTCTTAATGAACGAATTTTAATATGTCTGGATAATATTTAGTTTGTTCTTGATGAACGAATTTTAATATGTCTGAATAGACTTGGTTTGTTCTCGATGAACGAATTTTATTATGTCTCGAAAGACGTAAATTGTATTCTATTTCACGCACGGACTCGGCCGACTATTGCGTGAATGTTGGGGTTTTTCGGTTCGCCTTGTAGGACGTGATTTGTTCGCAGGGAACTGGTTTGGTTTTGCCCCGGAGGAGGTGGGAAATTTGGTTTTATTTTACGCATGGACAAGGCCAGCTAAGACTCGAATTTGGGTTTGGTTCGGGGAGCGTTTGCCCGTTCCCGAGAATTTGGTTTTCTTGTGATAAAAAAAATTTCCTTTTAGGGGAGTCCCGATATGGGTTAGGTTCGGGAACTCAGTGAGTGTCGTTACACTCTTAGAATAATAACCCCAACAAAAAAGTAATAAGATAAAATAAAAAATAAAAAAGAAACGACGTAGCATAATTTTTTTAAAAAAGTAATGTTTGTAAAGACACTTGGGCAGAGCGAGGGTAAAGTTTACGTACTGGTGCAAATTGGTGGTTTAGAAACCGGCCATTCTTAGAAATACACTTCTATTTATTTTTATAGAAGTGGTAAGTTCATCATCAAGAGACGGATAAGTTAAAATTATATTTTTTGCAAGTTATACTGATAAATGCATGTATTTTGTCAACCCTAATAAGATCCAATCTTAATATAAGCACAAAACTTAATTCTATTATGCATGTGCACTGTTTGCCTGAGTCACATGCGTAAATTTGCCTTTCCCTATTTTTAGCCTTCCCCATACGTGCCCTGGAAGTAGGAACCACTTGGGTTTGCGGAGTAACTGACAGCTCAAGGTCGTCTGGTACGCATCTGGCCACAAGGGCAATGACCAGCGTGGGAATTTTCCCGAGACTGACCTCACTCATACAAACATATTATTCGGCTTATGGTTTATTTAGAGGAACTCAAAGATAAAGTTTCTCTTAGGCTTACCCAAAATTACCCTGGGAACGACGTGAAGACCACATGGTCACAGCGGACTTTACAAAACAAAAGATAACCACAAATGAAAAAAAAAAAAGATTCCTTACGCTTATGAAAGAAATAGCGGGTTGTTATTGAATGAAAACGCTTTGAACTCAAACAGAATTTATCACGTGTGGTGCTGTACGGAGGAATGTGTACAAATAAAAATATGAAGCAAACTAATTTTGCGCTTTCTGAGATTTTACTCTACAATGAGGAATTATGTTTGCCTAATGGATTCCTAACCTCTACAAGAGTGAGAGAGAGAGAGAGAGAGAGAGAGAGAGAGAGAGAGAGAGAGAGAGAGAGAGAGAGAGAGAGAGAGAGAGAGAGATTAACTCCTGAATTCCAGCGATACAGAAATTTGCTGATTGACCCACGTGGGATCTAAAACAAGTGCCTAGCTATTCCAAGACGACAAATTGTCTGGATAACACAAGGGGGGAAATACACGCACTGTTTCTTTTTTTTTTTTAGCACTTCGTAATTCCCTAGCTTGCCCTCATGCAGGGGCTATTAAAATTTGTGTAACGGATATTAACTCTCTCTTCTTGATGAGTGGGCTGCATGCACCTGCCTAATGTTTCCCTACTTCTATTTTTAGTCACAATTTCACTTCCTATCCTAACATAAAAGAAAAGTACTCACTGTGTGGAACTCCTTGACTGCGCACATGCGGAATTTACGCAAAAAGGTTCGTTTCTTTGTCTCGCACTAGCTTCACTAGCCACTGATGTGGCGAACTGCAAGGGAGCAAGGATTTAATCCGCAACGTGCAGATTGCAAGATCTAAGGCAAAGAGGTCGCCATTTTTATGATTTAACCTTGGGAAATGCTTGCTATGAGCCAGTTATAGACTCTAAATGAATGATTTCGTTACTTACCTCTATTTTGTATAAAATCTGGCTGCTGTTGATTCAGGAAATCATAAAAAAACAAGGAAAAAGGGGGAATTTATCTGAGCTGAGGGCTCCACTCACAAGGTATTTGTAAGTAAACACGTTAAGGTAAGTTTAAAATTGCGTGTATTTACATGAAATGAAATATCAGAAGATGAAATGGACTAATCAGGTAGCCAAGGCCTGAGAGGTTAATTACAACTGGGAGCACTTGAAAGTATATCTATCAGTGTGAGATACTGACACACGGCACAGTCAAGAGAGATTTCCACGACTAACAAACTCTCTGTAAACGGAGAGATTCGCGAATTAAAAGCCAGTGAGGATGCAGTAAAACATACACAGGGCAAGGCGAGCACAGAGGGTGCCAAGACACCTTGAACACACGATTTTATGTAATTATTTAAACACAGGCATTTACGTAACACTGCCCTAACAAGGCAAGACTGACATGGAAATACTGGCACTTAGAAATGGAAATAGGAAGTTTAGCACTAGCATTAAGACAGTGTGACTGACTGGAAGAACCTTTGCACCAGATCACTTTACCTTGTGGAAGAGGTGGATTCAGCGAGGGTAATGGCGGCAGAGGAAGGGCTAAGGGCTTCACTGGTAAGAAGACTGAAGGAGGTGGAAAGGGAGATATGTCTTGCTCGCATCCAGAAATGTTCTCTCTCGCTTGTTCCTTTGGCGAGACGCTTATATGACTTTGGTCAGGGGTCAGGAGGTTATCCACAGGTAGATTGGGGTTGGCGTCGTTTCCCTATGCGCAGGCATCATATGACTCAAAGGCCAGGAGTTCATGCCAGCTGTCCTCTCTTAATCTGCCTCCCCAGTGCTATTCCTGCCTCCAGCCAGGCTTAGGATCTGAAAGCAAAGTCTCCCACAGAATCACATGTTCAAAAAGAGAAGGTTGAAAGGCGATTAAGGGAGTGTGGTTAACGGATTAAGGAAGGGGCCTATATTCCTTTTGCCCTTTCTTGTCAGGCAGTGCCCAAAATGCACTGTTGTATTTTCCAGCTTCAAATGAAGCATTTGGTGGCTGGGATTCTTGGAAAAATATAATTATATGTATATATATATATATATATATATATATATATATATATATATATATATATATATATATATATATATATATATATATATATATGTATATATATGTATATATATATATATATATATATATATATATATATATATATATATATATATATATATATATATATATATATATATATATGACTTTTTATCACATCACCGTGATTCATATACAATCAGGAAGCTACAAACATACTTTAATATCCAATTCGCTCTACCTCGGAAATAATATATTTTCATATATGTTACCAGAGGGGAATTTTTTTTTAGTTGATAATAAGTTCGTCGTCCCATGGTCTCGAACCAGCGAAGGACAAGAACTCAGGACTACAGTGGACGCATTTAACCCACGCGGCCAGCAAGTGAGGTATAAGTGGATATCGTCTCCCATATACAAATCGCCCGTCAAACTCAGGTGTTTGTATTTAGAGACGATATCCACCCACCTCTGCCATGGATATCGTCTCTAAATACAAACACCTGAGTTCGACAGGCGTTTTGTATATGGGAGACGATATCCACTTACACCTCACTTGCTGGCCACGTGGGTTAAATGAGTCCGCTGTAGTCCTAAGTTCTTGTCCTTCACTGGTTCGAGCCCACGGGACGACGAACTTATTATCAACTAAAAAAAAAAAAATTCCCCTTCGGTAACATATAAGAAAATATATTATTTCCGAGGTAGAGCGAATTGGATATTAAAGGACGTTTGTAGCTTACATATATATATATATATATATATATATATATATATATATATATATATATATATATATATATATATATATTTTTTTTTTTTTTTTTTTTTTTTTTTTTTTTTTTAAGGATTTATCCCTCCCTCATTTAGACGCCAGCGCATCATTAATTTTGAAATGCAGTTTCTCTGTTCATTTGAAGATTGGGGCAGGGAAATAGGGTGAGCGACATAGCAGTGAGAGTATTTTGAATCAGAGAATAGCAGCTCGCGCCAGTTTGTAGCAG
>JANJGK010006804.1:22500-25000 GCA_039081455.1 Macrobrachium rosenbergii
ATATATTTTCCAGTCCTTCCCAATTAGTCTGAAAATCGCTCAGTATAATTTTCTTGTTATTAATTGTCAAATTCCTCTCCAACACTGACATGATTCGAATTTTTTTTTCACACTCGAATATCTGTCTAATAGAAATGTTGTAATTACCACCAGACAGTTGCCTATACTGACCAAATCTAGATTCTAATTTATCAGTTTGAAATTTGGAAGTAAGTATATACCTCATGTTTAGCTCTGATGTACAATAACTAGCTATTTCTATAATGGCATGAGTGGTGTGCTTTAGAGCTGTGAAAGT
Organism: Macrobrachium rosenbergii; assembly: GCA_039081455.1. Taxonomy (NCBI): domain Eukaryota; kingdom Metazoa; phylum Arthropoda; class Malacostraca; order Decapoda; family Palaemonidae; genus Macrobrachium; species Macrobrachium rosenbergii. The sequence goes on from JANJGK010006804.1 coordinate 22,799, forward strand.
TTCACGTGTGAGTTTTCCACCTACAGACTCCATTTTTTCCCATGCTTCTAACCAATTTCCAAAGTTGTTAAGGAATTTCATTTTTTCATCATCAGTGGAAGTAGTTAATGGAGTAGAATAAATATTTTTTGTTCTATCACCCTTCTTGGGTGCCTGCACATTCATTATTGTCCACCATGTTTGAATAATCTTTATGTAGTCTGCAACAGTAGAATAGCATGTTAAGAAATGTTTCTTGCCAATACTCAAAAGTGCTTCCACAACGTATTCATTGAAAATCTGCATAGCTAACTTTACATTTTGCCTTTCCAAAACTGATGGAGAGAGTGCCTTTACTGATAAGTTATATGAATGTTTCAGCAAATATTCTGCTTCATAGGTGTACAGTTTTTGCAAAGTTTTGAAAGGAGCCAACCGAGTATTGTGATTTTCATAATAAACTCCATCTGATGAAAATTCAGGATACCTCATAGTTTTCTCTACATCTTTTTGATTTATCCAGTTATTTCTGATGCATTTGAGTAAGTGAACAGAATCAAACACGAAAAAGAGTGGTCTACTACCATCTGCTGGGTGTGGATATACTATTGATAATTTTGGTGGCTTGGCAAACAGTGATAAAGCCTTACCATTAATGGCATTGTTGTCAGTTATGACGCACAGAACCTGGAAACCTATCCCCTCCAAACCAACAATAACTTTCTTCAAAATGGTATGGAGAACATTAGCTTTCATACATTTTGTTGGAATGATGTGTACAACATCCCTAAATTTTGACATGACACTGCTAATCATGAAGACATATGCACTTGTTGCAGCTTCAACAGTATCAAATGCTGCCCCAACAATATTTCCACATTTGTAATCAGAATATGGCTTTATGTGAATTTCATCCACCATTAGTGTTACCTTTGTATCAACTGCCTTAAGTGTTTTAAATCTGTTTTTAATATATACTAGGAAATTACAAGGTTTTTGTTCGGAATCAGGCCCGAAGGCTTTTGACAAGAAAATCCTTTTGACCGTGGAATAACTTGGCAGTATCAGAAAATTCTTTTCCCTTAACAATCTGTAACCCTTTGGAGAGCTGTTGTAAAACAATGAAGAAAATACCAACAGTTCTGCAGAATACTCATATCTGTTCATTGTCATCAAATGTAATTGCTCACATACAAACTGCAGTGTACTGAAATGCTGAAATGACTGCTCTTTGATTACTGACAGCAGTGAAATTACCAAATGAATTATAGTAACTATGCTAGAAGGCTTGGCTGTTTTCTGCTCCCTTATGTCTGTCATTCGTAATTTACTCAACAAGAAGTCAAGATCACAAGTATCATTAACAGCTGCAGGAACTTTATGATTTCCAAGCATTTTCAACTGAACATCATTTATAAACATATCAATACTACAGTTCTCTTTAATTGTCACTGACCGGATTACGGAAGGGTATGGGGACTCGATTATTCTGCATATTATCAGTGATTCATCCTTACTTACAACATTCCAGTATGATTTGTCCAAAAAATCTAGCTTACTTTTTAGTTCACTGACGCTGAAAAATTGCCTTGAGCTTCGCTGGTGTTCTTCTTCAATTTTACTTTGCAACACTGTTGTCTGTAGTGCCTGCTCTTCTTTTCGCTTTTGTCTTTCACCTGGAGACTCTCTTGATGTAGTTGATGAAGACAAGTAAGCTGGACAGTTTGGAAGTATGGAAGGGATTGCACCATGTTTCAGCCTCGGGATTTTCAACTTTGTTGTGAGTTTCTTTCCAGTTGTCCCATCGATGAAGGATGTCTCGGATTCAATATCGTTAGATCTGAAGTGTAGCTCACACACCTGGAAAGTGTTTAAAAGCAATGTTAACCTATGTACAAAGCATAGAGAAAGAGATAGATAGAGAGAGAGATATGATGATGAAGAAATCAGAGGAAGAATGAAGAAGTAACTCCCACGAACGTTCCTACAACGTAATGACACTACGTACTCATAAAGTTACATTTTAACTATATACACTTGGAAAATATAATGCACTTAGAAATATTAGAAAAAAGAATATAGTACTTACCCTACTGTTCTTGTTGGGAACATAATGGGCTCTCTTGATGGCCTGCAGCCACTTAGCTTTTTCTTCATCACTATTTGGGAATGAAAACACACTCACTTTCGGTCCATTTCGGTAATTCCCTTTGCAGTTCGGTA
>JANJGK010006804.1:27500-34952 GCA_039081455.1 Macrobrachium rosenbergii
ATGGGTATGCCCTTAATAATTCCTCTGTTCAAAGTGACTGCCAAAGATCCTTATCCTCAGGTGCAACCTTCGAAGATACAACTCCTCATCGGAGGTGGACAGCCGGCAAAGAAGGGAAACAAAAGAGGAAGTGCCCTGCCACAGCAGTGTACATTTGCCTTGCTGCCACGACACCTGAGGAGGTGATCCCACCACGTGGGGCTGACCCCCACGTGAGTGACCTTTAGAAAGCAGAGCAGTGGCCGCCATGACACCTGGGAAAGTGATCTCACCATGCAGGGCTGACCCCACGTGTGTGGCCCCCATTTTAGAAAGCAGAGCGGGCATTGACTACAACGCTACCTACTAGAATGCCCAAGCGCAATCCCCCCGAAGTTTCGTAAAGACTGCGGACTGGGAGTTTGCCTGAGAAGCTCCCAGAACTTAACTGAGGACACTTGCCATCCTTCCCTCTTCCTGTCCTTTGTACTCCCTCCACATGCTCATCCTTGAGCCAGTACCTTTTGTAAGTGGCACACCTTCATTTTCCCCCTCCACCTCTGACACACTATTGGACGAGGACCCTGTCATCCTGACGAAGGTAAAGTACCGAAATAGTTTCTTTTAGTTAGTCACAATCCTACAATTCCTTTGCCTAATTTATTTCCCATTTCATTGTGCGAGTCCCTAAGTACCTTTGTGTTGAAGTGTTAAGTGTTAACGTAATTGTGCACTGAGTGATTGGAGCTGAGTTGCTTGCCACCATCTGTGCGTTACCCTCAGTTCCCTTCGAGTGAGTTATTGTTTAATGCAAGTAACCATCTTGCATCTCACTGGATATCAGCCTTGGCTGTGGAATCAACTCTTTGGCTCTCCCCCATGTGCAATGGCCTTATGCCACCCCCCTACTCTACAACCCCTACGATGTCCCTTCCGTGAAGACATCATCGCTATAGAATATTTATCCTGTGTAGGATCCATTTATTAGCAGGACTTTGTTATTACCTGCCTCGTAATTCCTCATTCTTCTGATCTGTTGGTGTTATGTAAATATAATTAGTTAAGAGAACCCCCTCTGTGTTTACATAATCCTTCCTCACATGAAGAAGGCCCTAAGCCAGATTTTTCCCTTTGATTGAATCTTCCACAGATCTGCCTTAACCAGTCATATATTTAGCCAAAACTTAGTAGTTTTCTTGGTAATGTAATGAACTCCCTGTGATCATCTGTTGCAGCCCAGAATCCCAGTATCTAAGGTGGAGACATAGCAATATATATATATATATATATATATATATATATATATATATATATATATATATATATATATATATATATATAGTCAGAATTCTTGCAAGGCAGAACAAACAAAAGGGAAAGGATAAACTGTTCATGGCATTATAGGGCTTTTGGGAGATATAGGAGAATGGAATCTGGTAGTGAAGGGAGTCGTAGCTGGGTCTAGTGTTTTGAATTTTGTAGATACTGGGGTGTCAGTCAGTTTAGTATACCTGGACTTTTATCAGTCAATGTTTTCTCAGTATCAGCTAAGGCATTCAGAAGATAAGGTGTGCGATGTCCAAGCTCATAAACTGGATGTTGTAGGAGCAGCAGATATTTGTTTCTCGCTGGGGAACCAGGTAATACGGGAGTCAGTTTTGGTAGTGAGAGGAGTTAACTTTGGGAACAAGGTTTTGTTGTGCCATCCAGCGTGTAGGAGGATTGTCATTTATATTCCCTAGTAAAGGAGGTATAACAGTTGGTGAAACTTGTGGTTTTATCCTTTATATATGTACTGAGAAAATAGAGGGGAGTGTGGTTGACATGGGGAATAATGAGGAAATAAGTGGGAATGATAAGGAAACTGTGAGAGATAAGCAGTCACATGGAGTAAGTGAGCATGATGGTGAGGGGCAGAGGATATATACAGGTGTTTTAATGGAGGATATAATTTTAGAATTTGATATGGTTAGTCAGGTGAAAGCAAGGGTAAAAGATATGAAAGCAGATAAGCAGATGTGTGTCGTGGGGGACAGTGAGAAACTTAAAGTAGTGAGTACAATTTCCATAAACAAGGTTTTAGATGGAGGGGTCACATGGGTGGCGTTGCTAAATTGCAATAGTTCAGTTAGGAGGTATCAGAAGAACACTTATGTTGTGGATCTGGAAAAATGAAATGAGGAGACAGAATCAGTGGCAGTAATAGGGGAGCAAAATGGGTTTACAGAGGTTGAAATGGAGGTTAGAAGGAAGAGATTTAGGAGTCATTTGGGTGAGGCAGACTATAGAGAATGTATAGAGGGGTTAAGTGAGGTTTTAGCTGAATATTCAGATGTAATTGCTCTGAAAGGAGATAAACTGGGGTTGACGGATGTGTTAGAACATAAGGTGTATTTAGAAAGGGAGATGAAACCGATTTATGTCCCATCGTATAGAATACCTTTTAAGATAAGGGAGCAGGTTGAACAAGAGGTTAGCAAGTGGGATGATGAAGGTATAATTAGACCTAGCTTATCACTATTTAATCAGTACCAAAGTAAGATGGTTCAATCGGTGTATGCATAGATTTCAGGAAATTGAATGAGACAACCGTCCCAGATAGATATCCGGTGGTGCGTTTGCCAGATTTCTTTGCGGAGATTGGAGGCAAGAATATTTATTCATCAGTTGATCTCATGCAAGGGTTTTTAGCAAGTGCCTTTGAGCGAAGTGAGTAAGAAGTTGACAGCATTTTCGATCCCATAAGGACACTATGATTTTACAAGGATGCCTTTTGGTTTGTCAGGTAGTCATATTACATTTACAAGACTAGTTAACACAGTTTTCCATGGGATGTTGGAGAAAAATGTATTTTTTTATATGGATGATATATTAATTGCTACGGGCTCTATATGGAAACATTTAGAAGTACCTAGAGAAATTCTCAAGAGGCTTAGGATGACAGGTCTGAAAGTTAAACTAGCCAAGTGTGATTTCTTGAAGAACATCTGGGTCATGTCATTTCAAAATAAGGTGTACGAGCAAATGATGAGAAAGTTAGGGCTATTGCGAATTTTCGTACACACAGAAATAAGAAAAATGTTCGCTCGTTCACGTGGATGATGGGGTTTGTCTATAGGTTTGTGAAGGGGTTTTCTATGTTGTCGGCACCTTTGACAGATGTATTGAGGGATGATGTACAATTTTCATGGGGTGAAGCTCAGCAGGTAGCTTTTCAGTAAGTCATAGATGCTTTGATGAGTCCTCCAGTTTTGAAGTTCCCTGATTTTTATTTACCATTCACATTGGTGACTGATGCCAGTCAGTAAGGACTAGGTGCGTGTTTAATTCAGAAATATGTGTGCAGTGCAAGTGGTGAGTGTGTGGACTGGAATATCAGTATGGTGGAGAAGAAACAAATGAGGATGACCTTTTAGCAGATGCAAAGGAGTTTCTTAGAGGTGAATTAGTGAGAAAGGGTTATAGATTGTCTTATTCAGGTTTGGAATTAGAGGGTAATTTGTTGGTGAGGAAAATAAAATACAAGTTGAGAAGTAGTGAAGATAATTGGGATAAAACACAGGTCATGGTACCAAAGGAGTTGATTCCAGTGGTTTTGGAGATCACACATTGTAAATTTGGTAGTCCACATCTGGGGATTGAGAAGATGTATCAGAAAGTTCATAATTAATTTTTCTGAAAAAAACATGTTTCCTGCAGTGGAGAAATTTGTAAAAGAGTGTTCTGTGTGTAATTCATGTAAACAGGTGAGGGTAACATCGTGTAAACTCGGGTCTTTTCCTTTCCCGAGCAGGCCATTTCAGAGGGTGCATATGAATTTGTAACAACCTTTTTTGAGTTGGGGGTATTTAAATAAACATTTGTTGGTGATTATGGATGAGTTGATACTACGTCAAAACTTACAAGCCTGGATTCACTATTAATCTGTACACTATTTAGTTTATTTATCAGGTCCACATTATTCGTGATATTAGCATATGAGATGGTACCTACTAATGGGTTGAGAATATCCACTAGGTACTTTGCTAGCTTGTAAGATGCGGAACCAACTGAACTGATAATTGGCCTGGCAGGAAAGTTTGTTTTGTGAATCTTTATTATACCATACATGTATGGTAGCGATGTAGAGGTCACACACAACTTCTTTATAAGGCTTTCGTTACCTTTTAACAGGTTTCTCACTTTCCTATTGAAACCACTGTTCACATTGTCTAACGGGTTCTTATTTCATTCTTTACATGTGCCATCATTACCCAAAAGATTTTCCATTTTTTCTATATATTCACTTTTATTTAAAATTACAAAAACGCCTGCTTTTAAATAAAAGTGAATGTATAAAAAAATGGAAAATCTTTTGGGTGATGATAGCGCATATAAAGAATTAAATAAAAACCCGTCAGACAGTGTGAACAGTGGTTTCAATAGGAAAGTGAGAAACCTGTTAAAAGGTAACGAAAGCTTTATAAAGAAGTTGTGTGTGACTTCTCCATCGCTACCATACATGTATGGTACAATAAAAATTCACAAAACAAACTTTCCTGCCAGGCCAATTATCAGTTCAGTTGGTTCCGCATCTTACAAGCTAGCGAAGTACCTAGTGGATATCCTCAACCCATTAGTAGGTACCATCTCAAATGCTAATATCACGAATAATGTGGACCTGATAAATAAACTAAATAGTGTACAGATTAATAGTGAATCCAGGCTTGTAAGTTTTGATGTAGTATCACTATTCACAAAGGTACCAATTGATGATCTGATGGAGTTTTTGTCCGAATTATTAGAGAACACACAGCTGGATATCCCATTTTCGAAAAGTACTTTAATTGAACTGATTAAATTATGTGTGAAAGAATGTAAATTTGAATTTAATGGTAAATTTTACTCACAAAATTTTGGTATGGCAATGGGAAACCCTCTATCCCCAGTGTTAAGTAACTTATAAATGGAATTTTTTAAAAAGAAAATATTAAACAACATAATCCCACGCAATGTAACATGGTTTAGGTATGTTGACGACATAATTTGTGTATGGCAAGGGAACCAAGATGTAAATAACTTTTTTGCCAAGTTAAATCAATTAGTACCGTCAATTAAATTCACTATGGAAATGGAAAATGATGGGTGCTTACCCTTTTTGTATGTCCTCATACAAAGAAATAATAATGGGTTTAAATGTAGTGTGTATAGAAAACCCACTAATATTTCTTCCTATGTGCATTTCTATTCCGGACAAAGCAATAAGGTTAAAAAATAAGTGTTTTCATCTATGTTTTTTAAGAGTATTACGGGTATGTAATCCTGAATATATTGATGAGGAAATAGATAAGATTAGGAATGCAGGCAAGAAATTGAAATATCCTGACAGTGTATTAAACAGTGCATTTGAAGCAGCAAAAAAGACTATGTATCAAAACCAAAAAGAACCCTACAACACAAAAAATTTGCGTGTACTGCCTTATAATAATAATATGAAAGATATCCACCACATTCTTAAGAATTTTTGTGTTAATGTCGCATTTAAGAACAACAAAACAATGAAAAATGTACTTATCAAAAACTCCCCTGACAATACTAAAGGGTGTGTATATAAAATTCCATGCAGGTCTTGTAACAACTTTTATATTAGCCAAACGGGGAAAGCACTGGAAAAAAGAATTGCATAGCATAAGAAATGTGTCAGATATGCACAGGGGAACAGTGGTATTTTTGTACATGTTAGTGAAAACAATCATGCTATCAACTGGGAAGGGGCAAAAATGATTGTACATTCTAATAATGCACTGGAAAGGAATATCATTGAATCTAGCTTTATAAAAGAAAGTTACAACCATAATATGAATATCAGTCAAGGGATGTATAAACTTGATCCTTTAATATCAAAAGAAATTTGTAAATTGTTTAAATTTTAAGGCAGGCAGTAGAGATGTATGAAAATAGGATTATCATATCTGTAAACACAGTACAGGGGCAGTAGTGCTAATGAGTTTCCAAACTCCTCCTCCCTGACACCTGTCAGGTGTGGATCTGAGCTCGCCTATGGTCGGTATGTTTATCAGTATTGTCCCCTGAGAGTATATTGTGATTTTTAGCCAAATGAGTTTTGAAGGCCACTCCTACTTCGACACCGGCCTGTGGTGTGGATGTGTAGTCTCTAACCGTTGTGTATGTTTGTCAGCACTGTTCCTGTAGTATATATATCTGTGACTTCTTATACTCTGTATCAGTCCTTCGTCAATGGCTTGGAAATAAAGTCAAAACCGGTCAGGACCTACACCCTGTCTCTTATTTTTCACCTGTGGTGATGTGTGATAAAATTAATGATTCACATACAAAAGTGATAATAATCATCATAAATATATTGTCAAGAATTTACATTCCTCCCTCATCAGGCAGCTAGGAACTAAATTATTCAAGGAATGAAACCACCTTTCTGTTGAATTGTAGGCCGAGAAATTGGCGAAAATCCCAGGTTAGCACCCATTTTTTTTAACTAAGAAGGAGTCCCCTACATTCCATTCTACTGGCCAGAAATGCCCGGGCCTGTTAAACAATAGTTCCCCCACCTTCAAACCCCCTACTACAAGAACACACCTATATTTCCCCCCCTTCTGTGGGGTAGTGTTTGCGAGTTCAGATCAGAGAGGTTATAGGTATAATAGGGCGCAAGCCGCGCAGAGGGGAGCTAGGATCTTAAGCTGTAACCACCTAATCTATAAGACCATTTTTCCCTTGACTTCTTGACTGGCGCCAGACTATTCTTTCAGGTATACCTGGATGGGTGAAGACACTCCAAGCCCGCGTCGATTTTGAAAAACAAGGGCTGAGACTTCCTAGCCGTGCTCCAAGGCAGACGTCTGTCCCCTGTTCTCTGGGTGCTGGGCAACAACAACTCGAATGGCCGCTGACCCTAGATTCTGAGCTCAAGTATACGTCTTAGGTAAAGTCTGAGAGTTAGTCTGTGCCAGTAACCGCTGTCCCCCTTTTCAGTCTATTTAATCCTTTCTTAGTGCATCTCCAAGACTTTCACATTTTCATTTCTACTCAGGCATTCCCTTTGTGTAAGCCGCGCCATCCCCATTCATCCTTTAAAACGCATTTGTTCAGTATCCACATAACCTGCAATTAAGTCCTCCCTTGAAAGTGTTAAATTGGGCTAACTAAGATTTAGAAGGTAAGATTATGCATTGTGCTTTGTTTAGTAACAAGGGAGGTTTCATTTGCCCCCACGTGTTTGTACCAACTCCTGAATTCTCTTCCAGGAGACGACATAGCCTGCCCAGTTCGCAAATCTATGCCAAGATACCCTTTACTGACTGCCATCCAAATTTCGCAACCATTCCTGGTCGCAGCCTGATCGTAAGAATCCGTTGCCCACACAGAAGTCATCTTGATTAACTAATGTCCATTATCCTGGAATTTACCCCTTTCATTGTATTGCTGCCTGTGAACTGATGAATTTTGGGCATATCT
>JANJGK010006805.1:2500-34951 GCA_039081455.1 Macrobrachium rosenbergii
TGAATAATATTCTCTCAGTAAATCTGGCCTGCTTTGTCTCCCATATATTTCTATAAAAATGACCGTAACAAGAAAGCCATACTAATTGGTAAGAAGTTATTCAAAATCCATTCACTTTTGTCCATTTCAAAAATTCACATAATTCACACACATTCATACCCATCCAAAACCCAACCAAACCTCTCTTGGACCCATAGCCCACTGTCCCACGGAATTTCATCAAAAGCCACCGATTATTTTTCAAGATATCTAAAGGACAGATGGATAACTACCCAAAAAGATCGTGGGTAACCAATTTACATATAATTTTCATCTCTTTAAATCTGCAACTTTAAACCCTTACGGGCAGAGTCTATAAACTATAAACCAAAGAGGGTTCCAAAGGCAAACCAGCCTGCAGAGAGAGAGAGAGAGGAGAGAGAGAGAGAGAGAGAGAGAGAGAGAGAGAGAGAGAGAGAGAGAGAGAGAGGAAAAGGTGATCAATAAATAAATGCGAGGGAACAGGAAATAAAACCGATACACCAGGATTCAAGAGACCTCAGTAGAAAGCAGAGTGGATTTGCTTCTCGCTTAAACATTTGGAGGTCAGACGATTCCACCACGACAACACTAGACAAAAACTATTCCACATTTCTGTTGTGTCTAACATATAACTCCCAGCAAACTGAGTTGTACTAAAAATCCTAGAAAACGACACACTGTTTGCCTAGTCCTATACAACTATTCCACATTTCAGTTGCGTCTAACATAAAACTCCCAGCAAACTTAGTACTAAAAATCCTAGAAAACGACACACTGTTTGCCTAATCCTATACAACTATTCCACATTTCAGTTGTGTCTAACATATAACTCCCAGCAAACTGAGTAGTACTAAAAAATCCTGGAAAACGACACACTGTTTCCCTAGTCCTATATAACCTCACGTGACTGATTCCTCAGTGACAGAGGATGTATATATATGACAAGTGGCCCAGTGGGAACCCAACAGCTGTTGCTCCGCCGAACATTTCCAAAATGGTTGGAAAATCAAACCTGCCTCTGTGGTTCGTACCGACTTGACAAAGGCCTTGCATTGTGCGCAGGAATCTTGCGGTTGCTTTGTCAAAATTGCTTTGTTACGTGTAAGACATGGATCATAAGTGACTGTCTATCTATCACTGTTTCTAAACCAAAGGCTACGGTTCGAATCTTGGCCGGTGCAAAAGCACTTTTCAACTGTAATTTTCAGTTGGTGTAAGTTATTCCCAAGGTACAGTGGATTGGATATTAAAAGATATTTTGTTAATATCTGTGAATATTAAACTCTGGAGTGTGTAAGTGACAAGAATTCATACATACACATTATATATGTATAAGTGTGTGTGTGTGTGTGTGTGTGTGTGTGTGTGTGTGTGTGTGTGTGTGTGTGTGTGTGATATCGAAGTAACTAATAAGCTTGCAAAATGATCACCAACTTTTAAATGTCATGCTTGTGAGATCAGACAATAAAAAAAAAAACTTGCCAGAGAAAAACTTTCATCACCCCATCACAAAAAAAGAAAGATATCCCGACATTAACAAAAATAAAACCCCAAAATGATCGATTTCAGTGTCTTTAAATTTCCTCCCTCTTTCCTCGCCTTCACCCACTTCTCGTTCGCCCACCGTCTGTCACCTGTTACCTGAAGAAGCCTTTCAAGACTCACACTCCTCACTCACACTCTCTCTCTTTCTCTCACTCGGCCCCCACGCTCTCCCTCAAGCTTCCTGTGCACACGGGAGTTTCTCCAGACGCGGCCGTCCTTTGGAATCATATTTGGCGAACTAAAAACTCCCTTCTCGACGAAGAAGGGCCATCCAGAGTGAGCAAAAGACCTCCTCCTCCTTTCATGCCACTTCCCTCTCCTCTGGAGCAACGGTTCACAGCTTAATGGACCTGCCAAACCAGGCGTAACCCGCTCCTATCTGGCCCAAGAAATAGCAAGAGAGAGAGAGAGATGCCACTGAATCCGCTCTTGGCTCCCCCCTCGGGAAACCCGCCGCCCTTCCTACCTTGTGGTTGATCTCTCCGGCGGTGACAAACTGCGAGGTGATGTAAATCCGAGAGCTATAGCATCCCTGAACGAGTTCCGAATGTAATTGTGATCGCCAGTTAAGCCCGAACGCAATGTTCACTGCACCTCTCTCTCACTCACACTGCCACCGGTGTCACTGACCACCACTCTCGACGTGACGTCACCTCACACCGCTGCCATCTGTCGGCTGCCGGGCTGACTAAACAGACAGTTCTGAATGCGAATAACATTTATAGATTTCTGGCAACTGGAAGGGGGCCCTCAGATACTATCGATATGCAGTGCTAAGAGTCCATTTTAACGGTATTTTATGGGATGGGCGGAATTCAAACAACAACGAGTAAAAATTGTAGCAGTTAAAGCGAGTAACCGCGGGAAATTCGATGCTGGTGTAAGAACGGATCCAGGACGACTTTCATTGAACTGAAAACATAATTATCACAACGGAAGAAAAAAGTATATAGAGATTCTTTCAGGCATAGTAATATGTAGCAGGTTAAGGGGAAGAATTTAGAATAAAATTACTCCTGCGGATGTTTTCTGTCAGCACAAGCACTGTAAACTGTATCACATAAGTGGTCTGCAAGTCCTAGACCTAAAGTGGCACTCAATATCTGGGTCTCCGCCAGCCAGCTTGCTCAATGTTCAGACACGTGACCAACAATGCGAAGACGCCAGATATCTACGGCTGGATTATTAATAATCCACAACTGTTGTGTTCGGCAGCGTGTAGAGTTACTGACTTACGACTAGGAGCTAATAATTCTTCATGGTTTTGTCACATATGTTACGTTATCCGGCGTCACAGTTATCAAGGTCACTGGCTTCGAAAATTCACTCGAAAATTCACGTAAATTTCAGATTCAGTTTTTTTTTTCTGGGCGTTCCTTGCTCATGATGAATGAAGTACAAAAAAGTATTACAATATTAATGTATTCCTGGTGTGATCTCAGCGCGTTTAATGAATTTCAGAGCCCAAGAATGAGAAAATAAACTCAATAAAAGTGTAATACTTTGAGTGAATCAGCAATAGCAGCAGAAATATGTAAATTACCCATGTTAGTATTCTTTTACTGGACCTTAAATTTCATGCAATAAAATTACAACACGTAGCCAAGAGCAAAAAGGCGTAGGCCTAAATAAGAAATGTGAGGAAACCAAGACGTTACGAGATCAGACTATGACACATACACGCGCACATACAGACACGCGCGCGCGCACACACACATACATCTATCTATCTATCTATATATATAATATATATATATATATGTCAGCAAATAGGTGTTTGTATTTACGGATGCAAAATCATGAACACGGAGAAGTGTATGTGTGTGTGCGGCCATCAGGTAATAGGCCTATGTGTGCATGTACGTAAGCAAAATCATGAACACGGAAAAGTGTATGTGTATCAGGTACTAGGCCTATATATGTACTGTGTACGTATGCAAAATCATGAACAAGTAAAGGTCTACATGTGTGTGTGTATCAGGTAGTAGGCCTATGTATGCACTATGTACATAAGCAAAATCATGAACACGGAAGTGTATGTGTTGTGTGTATCAGGGACTAGGCCTATGTATGTACGAAGTACGTAAGCAAAATCATGAACACAGAAAAATATATGTGTGCGAGTGTATCAGGTACTTGGCCTGTAACCTGAGCACATTAAAGTGTGTGTGTGTATCATGTACTCGGCTTATGTGTTTGTACGTAAGCTAAATTATGAAAACATTAAAGTGTATGTGTATATCAAGCACTAGGCCTATATGTGTAAGTACATAAGCAAAATCATGAACACTTTAAAGTATATGTAAATATGTGTATCAGGTGCTAGGCCTATGTGTGTATGTACATAAGCAAAATCGTGAACACGGAAAAGTGTATGTGTTTATCAGGTACTAGGCCTATGTGTGTGTGTACGCAAGCAAAATCATGAACGCGCAAAAGTGTGTGTGTGTGTGTGTGTCAGGTACTATGCATATGAGTATGTATGTAAGCAAAATAATGAACACGAAAAACGCGAGGCCGACATTGCTGTCATCATGTAACAGGCGAACGGTTTTCAGAACACTTATGTCTCGTATCTCTCCTTATCTTTTAATAACTTATCATTTATCAGTCATTCAGGAGAGTGGGATGTGCGGATATAGTTCAACAATGGCAGATAACAAACATGACAAGGATAATATGCTGTTACATGATGATAAAATAATGATGATAATGAAAGTGGAATTACCAGATGTTGATGAGATTGTGTTGTCACATGATCTAAAATATTCTATCATATTCATACGAAGGAATGTGATGAATATGATATGATCTGTATGATGTAACGATATAGGCCTAAGGTATACAAATGGAGCCGATGGACAAGATGAACAAGAAGACAATAACGCGCCTGGAAGTCAAAGTGAAGACGCATAGAACATCTCGTCACTGCCTATTGTGTGCAAAGCATGGCACACTGCTGGCAGCATAGTACCACCAAACCACGGCCCCTATCGACCCACACACATATAAAGACCGCCTCCATTACGATATAGGATGACTCAATAAATATCCTGATACCACAAGGCTTCGACTTAATGGATCTGGATCGTATTGGATCGAGACAAACGAGATCTTTCCCCTATTATACTTGGCAGATCGAGAGCTGCCTAGTAATAGGATCGTCTGCCTCTGAGCAGGTGAAAGTTGATCTTATGTAACCGCATCATTTCTTGTTTAAGGTGAATCATAATGAAGTCAATAACAACAACAGTAGTAGTAGTAGTAGTAGTAGTAAGAGGTGGAACATATTCTTACACACACACAAACATTAAGTATACATATACATGTGTATATATAGACCAAAGGACTGAAACTTCTATTCTTTAGTGAAAGATAACTAGCCAAAGACGAGACGAGAGAGAGAGAGAGAGAGAGAGAGAGAGAGAGAGAGAGAGAGAGAGAGAGAGAGAGAGAGAGAGAGAGAGAGAGAGAGAGAGAGAGAGAAATGAAGTTCACTCTTTAGGAAAGTAAATGCAGAGAGAAAGTTAAAGAGACAAATGCCTCTCAGAAGAATTAAAAAATGCAAATGTTGAGATGAATATTTTGAAAGAATACTGAACGCTGAGAATGTGAAAATGGAATAGGTTATTGTAGATTTGAGGGTGTTTGTGAAATTGACTGTTGAGGATGTAACAAAAAACTTGAAAACAGAGAACCCACAAAGACGTGGTGGTGCAGAGGTCACAATGTGACTGAATGGCTGACCAAGGTGTTTAAGGTATATGAGGAGAGAGGAAAGGTTCAAAAGGGATGAGTAAATTGTGAGAATTGTAGGGTCATAGCAGAATTGACTATACCAGTGAAAGTTGCCTCTCAATATATAAATTGGAAGTTGTAAAATGAATTTGCAAGAAAAGGACATTGTGCAAAAAAAAACTTCCCCCAGTATCTTTAGCTTCATACAGCAACACACATCAGGAATGTGTCAAGCCCCCTGCAATGTCCATGCCCTTTTTGACAGCCTACCCTCCTCTTGTCTCTCCACATAACCAAACCACACAAAACATCGCTCTATCTTTTCACCTGTACTATTCATTTTACCTATCTACATTTACCTCTAAATTTGTTCCCCTTTCTTCTCTTCTTACTCCATATATTCTCCACAAACAATTGTCCAGACTTCCAGCTTCTCTCTTTCATTTACATTCAGCATCCACACTTCATTTGAATAAAGGAGTCAACTCAACGGCCCATTCATACATTCCAACCTTTCCTTTCATGGGCACTCATCTACTCTTCCTGGTAACTTTCATTTATTCCATGGATCACCTCCTCTCTCATAATACCATCTTCCATTACCATTACTCTTGAATACCTCTACGAACCCATTGTTTTCTCAAAGCTGAGTCAATTTCCACTTGGGTATCTCAGAGAATTTTGGTGATGAAAGAGGAGGCATTACTGCGTGGGAGTTGACTTTACGATGGGGATGATTTTGATTAACATGGGTGTGCTTTGACCAGGTACAATTTTGATAAAGGTCAGGGCAATTTTGAGTGATGACCACAAGGTTCCTTTGGTAAAAGAAGAACTTCCTTACATGAAGAATTTTTCATTGGAGCAGTTTTATAATGAGGGTGCTTTATGGGATAATTTTGCAAGACTATTTGACCTATTTTCATACTTCTATCAAAAATCTACAGTACAATCAAATTTGTAACTAAAAGCATCCATACACGAAGTGTATACACAAGTAAATTTTCTTCAGAAGAAATACCAACAAAATTTTGAAACTGGATTTTTCAGCCTCTGCTTACCTAGACTTCCTGTTCATCTTCTTGAGCTTAAGAGACACATAAATACAGTAATCCAATATAAATCACATATTAGTAATGACAATGCAGTCTACAGTATTAAAACAGTATCAAATTTTTGTATAATAATGTCCATGAATGTTTATGGCATAGTGTCTCAACAGTGATAAAGTTTATGAGCTCCCAAGAGTATACTCTCTTTCATTATTCCACATATAATTACCTTCAAACTCCGGAGCAAAAAATAGTACATTAATTAGTAGGGGATCTTGCAGTTTTATTAAGAACTGCAACTCAAACAATGAAAATGTGTAGCTAAGGCATTCACCTTACATCAGTAAACGAATACTCTACTATAAGTTCAGCTGATAACTGGACAAGTATCTTGTCACAAATTACGATGTAAGTGTTCCGAAACTGCCCAGCAAAAAGACGCCTTATGAAACTTCTCCACATTTTCTATAATGCATGGCACAAACTACATAAGGATAATGAAAAACTATCAGATACTTTCATCAAAGTTTACTGATTTTTTAAACCAGAACTAATAAATAAACATACTCCACCCACCACCACAACTTAAGTAATATTTTAAGTACAAAACAGGAACTAAAAGGACCTATATATAAATAATAAAAATGTAGAATGTTAAAAGGCTAAGTGATAAATATTCCTTTAAAGCAAATTCAATACAGTACATAAAAAAAAACTTTCAATCCACATGAAAAATCACATAACATATAATACTCAGGACAAAGTAACATTATCACAACCAATATATAAGAGAAAAATCAAGTGTGTACCTTTAATCTACAAAACCTTTGAACTATAGCATTAAAATAAATAGAGTACTATTAAAGTTTTTATAAAACCGTACAAAAATACCAAACAGCTGATTACTACACGATCCTACAGACTTTAGGAATCCCGTAGGACATTTTAATTCTATAAATTTTCTTACTAAAGTAAGCACTATAGTCAAATCTACTGAGTGGTAACATACAGGAACCAGATGAAAAATAGGTAAAAAAGAAATAAATATAGTAATAGCTTATCAAATGCAATAGTTGTGTAAACAGAAAATGCATACTTTTGCAACATTGTACTCTTCAAGAGATTAATAATCAAGGTATGACATTCAGACAGCCAACATTTTAATGGCTACAAAAAAGGTTTTACCGTCAACATTAAACAGAGTCCTTGCCTATACTCAGGGACCGGTTTATTTGGTGCAGGCATCAAATATCCAAGTATTAAAAAATAATGCTCAATTCCATAAAGTTCTCTTTATAATATATAACAGAATTGGTCAACCATCACCTACATAACACTGCTGGGTATCTTATTAGTATTTCTGGCATCTTACATACCAAACCTGCACATTTCCAACTTTGATTTCAGTTTCATTCAACTGAGGGAATGAACATTTAAACCAACATCAACAAGGAAGGATTTTTGGAGAAAAAAAGCTAAACAAGTTTTTGCCTTTTGAAAGTTACTGAAAGTAAATGGATGTTACTGTACAATATTTACTTCATCATAAAATATTTGCTACAGTGTATACTGTACACAATGTTCATTTATATCATGCACTTTTTATTACAAAAGCATTAACTGGTATAGAGAATATGTTGCTTTATTTCTAGTTAAGGTAGAGACTCCAGAACCACAGATGGTATCTGGGTCCTGTGTGTTGCTCTGATGTCGAAATGATAAATGATGTAAATGTGATTTTGTTCTACATGCTATAATGGATATACAGGGTTCATGCATTACAGAAAAGGAGGGTAACAATATATACTAGAGTGATATGTTTAAATTTGTAGACTTGATAGGTCGAAAGCAATAGCATGAAACATATACACTGGATAATGTACCAATTACCAAATTAATCTTAAACAATGCATGCAGAAACCTTACAGTCCTAAGGTAGCTAATGGTATTCATAAATCACCTTCCTTAAAATAAATTTATAGTGACATAAATTAATATATGAAGCCACTTTGCGGGCAAGGTATACAAAATGCCTCAGACATCATACCAGTTCGTGAACTGCTGTGATATTAGGAATGAATGAAAAATGGTATGAAATCAAATCTTTGGATTTCAAGCCCCAAAGACAATGAAATGGAATGAACAATTATATTTTTCATGTAATTAGATCATTAGCATTAAATTCTAACCAAAAGATCATCAGTTATACATAATACTGCAAGTAGAATACTGGTTTTGTTAAAGCTCTAAAAGATGGTTCATCTCTCGGTCATTCTTCCAAATGCTTAATTACAAATAAATACGCTTTTGCAGATGAATAATTCAAAGTAAGCTAACAAAAAATAAGTACTGTATATGAATATCAAATATATTTGCTGCCCTCTCAAAATAATATTTCTCTGACCCCCTTCCTTTTCATTTTATCTAGGAGCATGCTAACTGAAATAGCATCACTGGCATTCAAACTTTTTCTTTTTTCATGAGGCCTAGATATCTGGTTAAACTACTTGATAATAACAATGGTTCCATAAATAAAATGTATCCATCAAAGAGGGCCTAAACTACAGGTGTACTGACAACATTTCTGGAATCTTTTGAGTATGCAAGACTCGTTCATACCAGTTAAAGATTCAACAAAAAACTGTTAGGAAAATGCACATCATTGTTGGTACTACTGTAAAACGATCCATAATAGCTTTCTTTTGAGGAAACATTTAACTATTTTTGTGAAGAGAAAGAAAAACTTTAGGAGAATTCAAATTATTACTGTTGTAAAAAGAGGAAACACAACTTTCTCTTGAAGTGTCTTAAAAAACATTAAGCTTTTAAATGTTAAAGGGAAAGACTAGCTGCCTGAAAAATAAGAACTAGAAAACTTTACAGAATGTTAAATTAACACCTGTAAAATTCAGTAACAATCTCAAATACTTGAAGTTATATTTCCCGAATATCAATAACAGCACCAAAAAGTACCTAAAAAATTCACCTGTATATTTTAGGCAAATCTGCTCTACAGTTGCTTTTTATGACTTTCCAATCATCTTCCATAAATTCTTATTCTAACTGGAAACTTCTATAATCACTCTCGATGTCTATGGAGTGCTATTTGCCTTACATAGCATCAGAATCCTTATGGAATATAAAATTTAGACCAAAGGCCAAGTGCTAGGACCTATAAAGTCATTCAGCGGTGAAAATACTGATGAAACATTTGTTGAGGGAAAGTGGAAAGTAAGATGGAAGGTACAGAATATGAACAGAGGTTTAGCAAAAGGAAAAAAAGGGGTTGCAGTTAGGAGCCAAAGGGACGCTGCAAAGAACCTTAAGTAATGCCTACAGTGTACTGCATGAGGTGCACTGATGGTACTATCCCCCTACTGAGGTCAGCATCCTCATCCTCACTGAGAAACAACCTGTCACCCTACGCAGTGCCAAAGGTCTTTTGTTCCTTTTTGTGCAAAACGGATGAACATTCTCTTTGGGAACATTACACATATCGATGCTTACCAAGTTCAAAAGAGACTTCAGTGTTGCTGAAAGATACCAGGTTCCTGTACCACCTCTTATAAGATGCTATTTATTTGCTATCTCACCCTTTTTTTTCTTTACACCCACATCCATTTTACTCCCTTTTTTTCTATAATTACAAGTGGGGATATTACTCCATGGAAATAACGAGTCAATAGTCATTTATTTGGTTTGTGTATACATGAAAAATTTAACATTCAAATCCTAAACAGAGAATAACTATGCATATGCATCTGTATCCTTTAGATTTTAATATCATGTAGAACAACAACAGTCTGCTGAGAATATTTTAAACCTATAATTATGTCAAGTAACACTGCACTCAAGATGAATGATACTCTATGAGAGTAAACTAACAACAACCAACAATGGAGACAAACATGTTATAAAATAATAATTCTAGGATTCATTAAATCCACCCGGATCTTCACTAATATCAAATTATACCAACAATGCCTACACTATTTTATGCTGCAACCCTGAATAAATAAATGCACAAGACACTTCTTTGGAAAAATTTCAATTATTGCAAGCAATAAATGACTGGAAGTTTGTCAATTATCAATGAGAGGTAAGTCCTAAATTCTTAAAAAAGAATGACAACAAAATAAATATTACTGGATTATTTACGGTATGTTTTTTTTTTGCCTAAAATAGATAATGTATATATGCTCAGTGGTGTTTTGTTTCCCCATGAATTCACAAAGGTTATGACAAGAGCAAAAAACACACAAAAACATTATACTGAACAAATGTTCATTCCATAATGCTTTTAAACTAGTTTCCAATAGCATGTGTATTCATATAAAGCTTTTCTGATATGAACCCTACCCAATCTATTCATAAGAAATATCATAAAATCAAATACAGTATTCATGTCTTAATAATTTCCAACACATTTTCTTGTTCAAACATACCTACACTGCAGTCGACATAAACAATGCTTACATTTACCATTTGCTATGTTATCACACATAAGCAGCACTATAAATTCTTTGCAGCACCCCTATAATCCCCCAATCCATTGCTTTTTCATTTCCCCTTTTCATCTTTTCTCTTAAGTCTCTTTTTAAGCAAACTGTCCAACTTCTTTAACTTTGTCCTGCTCCAATTTTCATGACACCTTCAAGAAGAAATCCCTTGGAATGTGTATGTGAGTCTAGCAATGCAACTCAAAGGTCTGGGTAAACTATTTTATAAAAATAAGAGAATTCATGGAAGAGGTTTGGATTAGAATTCAAAAAACTGACAGATTTAGAGTAAGCAGATGATGCCATTTTACTCAGGAAAACACTAAAGGATTTACAAAGCTTTCTTGGTAGAATGCATCACATATCTAAGATGATGGAACTCAAAAAAAAAAAATGCTGAGAATACAGTATGCACAAAATGATGAAACGAAACTACCTGTACATAATGAGGTTGAATTTTCAAATATTTTGGAACAATGATACCTAGTACTGTACTGTATAGGTTGTCTGTAAAATTTGGTGAAAAGCTAAAAAAAAAAAAGGCATATTATATAGTCATGATGAATGAGATTTGAAAATGACTTAAATTATATACCAAATGATAATCAGTCAGCCACTGAACATTTCTCCCAAAATTAGTCTAAAACATCCAATTATGAGGATAAGCTACCAGATCTTTCATACAAGAGATCATCACTAGTCCCTTTTCGCTGGCTGAACAATGCCAAAAACTAAAATACTCAGTGACTCTTAATCCCAATTTGCTACTTACTATAAAAACCATCACCTATTGTAATCTCATATTTTCTCATTTGTGAGAAAACATTAGTGCACTCATGTTGAATAATACAAAATATAATTTGATGATAAACCTGCTCAGCCCTCTAATTATCTGTTAGCCATGGTAATTTTGTCTCCTACTTACAGATGACCACCACAACTTTCAGTGAAAATTCATGAAACAAATAAGAAAAACTGCCTGAAAACCCTTTAAAATCCTTATGATACAAAACTGGCAGTAGATTAAGGCTCCCATTTTAATCAACAAGAAACACCAGTGTAAATATTAAGGATCACTTAAAAAGAAAGTTTCAAGGGGAACATATCCCCTTGACCGTGGGAACCCAACCTGTAACAAAAAAACAACCTGCTACTCAAAATCTCAAAGAGAGGGCTGATCACTTCAAGATGGAAAGTCAAACTACTGTACTGCTATTAGAAAGGGCAATCTTCAGGAAACTTCCAAGACTGAAAGACTGATTACCTGAGTTCTCGGCTTCGAATCTACTCTGATATCAACAACAATAGCAAAATACTTTATCAAATACAGCACCTAACTTCAGCCTGCCACAAAGTTTGTGTCTAGGTCTGCTGAGTACAAATACAATTCAATATCCAAAAAATTTTAACATCAGTGATAGTTAGCTGGACAAGGATAAGTATGGTCTTTCGGTAACAATTCACAACTACTCGAATCTTAACAGTTCACTCTGTGGTTTAAACATACAAGCTTGCTCGAAAATGCAACACTTTAACAACAGCTAGTAAGATTTCAAATTCAGACACACACACACACACATACACACAATCCTCCCTAACATTGCATAGTAACATTATAGGAAATTTGTTTACACATATCACAGATACACTATTCAGGTATTTAGCTCCCTGAATCGAGAGGAGACAACTAAAAATTTCTGCATGTAATCTGAGAGCAGCTTTTTACACCGGGTCCACATCTTACTCCCGGTCGCCCATCCCTAGGCAGAATCATTTATTGCCTTTGGCATTCCCGTCTCACAGTCGAGCAAAACGGCAGAATCGTCTAGTACGCAAGGACCGCCACCTACCTTTGTGTGTATGATAAACTTCAACTGTCCACCTTGACAATCCTCATCTAACAAAGACAGCAGCCCCTGAAAAATTTCATACCAAAGTGTAAAACTTCACGTAACTCTACATCATCTCAGCTACTTTATATTTATTTAAGAAAAGGTAGAATTCAAAAATACTGTACCAAGATAGCAACTGCATGAACGTAACTGTGTAAAACTTCAAGTAACTCTTCATCACTTCAGTGACTTTATACTTATTTAAGAAAAGGTAGAATTCAAAAATACTGTACCATGAAAGCAACTGCATGCACATAATTGCATCTAAAGTTTAACTGATTCTAACGCAAGCATAATTCTTATTTTCAAAAATATTTATAAGTAAATATGTCTCAAAAATATGATAAAATAAGTCCTTAAAATAATAATAATGATACCAGTGATTTCAAAATATCTTCATAATGAAAAGATCAATAAAAGTTCTTATATAAAAATAATCTCACTCAATACCATACTATTTCTACCATAAAACACCAATTCATGGTTTGTTACTTCATCAAACAAAAAATCAGAATCCTCTTTCAGCATCTTTATCATTTTTATTAATTATATATGTGTTTGATTACCAAAACCCAATTTCTGCATGCAGACTGACTCACAGAAAAGTTAAGTATACTTTAGTTTTACCAGACCACTGAGCTGATTAACAGCTCTCCTAGGGTTGGCCCGAAGGATTAGACTTATTTTACGTGGCTAAGAACCAATTGGTTACTTAGCAACGGGACCTACAGCTTATTGTGGAATCCAAACCACATTATAGCGAGAAATGAATTTCTATCACCAGAAATAAATTCCTCTAACTCTTCATCAGCCGGCCGGAGAATCGAACTCCGGTCTAGCGAGTGCCAGTCCGCAGCTCTACCGACTCACCCAACGAAGAGCTACTGACTCACAGAGCAAGGGTATAGATGAAACACTTGACAAAATGGGATATCAGGCAGAAATGGCACAAGATGGAAGAATGGCAAGAACTTATTTCAAACCTCAATACAAACTGGCCAAATAGGAAATGTTTGGGAGGATCCATGTTTTAATCAAAAAGGTCTTTATATTACACCAATATTTTAAACTTTCCACAAAATTAGCACACATGTAAAACAGTAATATTAGTAGAGTATTTAACAATATCATAGTCTGAACCAATACCTCATAAGACATGAGTTACATAAAAATTAACCTTAGATGTTTATGCAAAAAGAAAACGCATCTAATATCTCAATGATGTCTTCTGTACAAACTTTCTTAGGTTTGGTTACCAATTGCTCAATAAATAAACAACTGAACTCCTAAAGCCATTTAACCCACAACATTTCAAATTGAATCTGCCCCTAACTGCTGTTATTCTGATTAGCATCTTCAACAACAGATGCCTTACATTTAAATGTTCATGTATACAGTAACCTTTGCTATTTGTGTAGGCAAGTCTGCTCAAGGAAAAATAACTAAATGTAAGTCTATGAAGAGATGCCTATAAGGACGTCTGAAAAGTTACCTTAAAAAAATAGTAATGGTATTATTGTACTAATAAAATGATGGTTGTAAGGATCATTCACCAAAGTAATTATGAGCAGTACTGTATTATGAATAAAGAACTGTGGAAAGGCAGTGAAAAGTATGTGTGCAAGAACATGAAGTAAGTTCTACAATACTAGCCACTTCTCCACAACTACAGCATACTACTGGAATAGGGATAAATTTGTAATATGCTTTGCCTTACCAGACATATTGTCAGAATTTCTTTTAATTCACACATACAGAGCCTAATGCAATCTATTCCAATCCCAATGGAAATAAGTAAAAAAGTAGACAGGAAAAGTGTAGTCCTAAAGCTGAAGTGAGTGACAGGATCATCCCTTGAGGAATCAAAGGGGCAAGAGTCCAGGAAGACATTTTGCAAAAGATAGTACTAGTGCTTCATGGTATAAATTTATCTAGGATGACTAAGTGTGTTGCAACAGGCCTTCAAAAATATACATACTTGTGACAAGGGCATGGTTTCAGTCTGGTGGCCCCTGACGTAATCATTCATATTTTGAGATGAGCTTGGTGGAAATGCATGAAGCAGGAGGGTCATGAATTCATCAATAACAATGGCAGGTACAAATAAACAAGCGTTGGGGCCTGCGTCAAAAGTATAGCATACCTGGAAAATTAAAACAATTAATAATGAGCCCCATTTCTCATTTAAAGTACTGTACAGTAAACCTGTTTATAAAAAATCAATTTTACTACTAAACTGCAATAAGAAAAATCCTCTAGATACAATTTGACAGATACAAAACCACAGACAACTTTTTCCTTATACAAAATCTATCCTAAAAATAAATTCTGTTTTAACTGACTCAGGAAACAGCAACTAATAAACAATGGGCTGTAAAAATAATAAGTCAATACTGTATTTCTATGGAAGTTCTAGGTACAACCTCCAAACAATAAACATACAACCTGCGTAAATTTCTAAAAATTACTACAGTTCAGCATTTACCAATTTGCCACAAATATCAGTTTTAAATAGGAACTAATTTGCATGGTATTGTTTCACAATTAATGTCTCAGAGTACAGTATAAAAATTCACACGGATTCGGCAATGTTCCACAAGGAACGTCTAATGATATGAATATTGCCAGTTCCAAAAAATCTTTTTGTGCTGAAAAAGGGAAATTAACTATTTCCCAAAATCTATGATAAAAATTAAAATATGACCCAGTCGTCAATGACTCCAGTTATCTAGTTTTAAAGGGTATACATGGTCTAGTTAAACTACCACTTTTTCCAACAAGTGTTGAAAGAAACTATGTA
Organism: Macrobrachium rosenbergii; assembly: GCA_039081455.1. Taxonomy (NCBI): domain Eukaryota; kingdom Metazoa; phylum Arthropoda; class Malacostraca; order Decapoda; family Palaemonidae; genus Macrobrachium; species Macrobrachium rosenbergii. The sequence goes on from JANJGK010006805.1 coordinate 18,048, forward strand.
AAGCAGCACTTACTTTCTGACTGAGACTACCCTGTGACTCCTTCACATCATTGTACTGATGAACAAGACTTGCCACTGAATGAGAGGTGTCACTCATGTAAACACAAGGAGGGAATGTATCTTGGCAAACGGCATGCATCTCGTTGCTATCGGCCATCGTCAGGTCACAAAAACTGGACCAATCTTTCTCCTTGATAGCCTGTAAAAATACAACTGCATTAGCATCATAAGAGCACAAATTTTATACATTTACGAAACACTGTAGTCACAACAATAATGAAAAAACCTCCTATGCTATTAACTGTGTTTACCTAGGTGAGTGAAGCTCCTCATATTGAGGAAGTTCTTCCAGATTCACTCACCAGTTCAATATTTACTGTCATCCTTCTTTTGTCTTTTCTCCTCTGGATGCATAACTCTCCTTATGCCAGCATGCTTCAATTTACTTCACTCATTTCAGAAATTTACTTCACTTATTTTGGAAGAAATAATTTCACTCATCCCTATAAAAGCCTAGTGAAAAATTACATATAAAATATGAAGTAAAGTAATAACACGATACTGTATAGTAAAGCAAAATGTAAAATTCAAAACAGAGGAGTAGCAAATTAGAAGATTAGAGCAATACCATCATATTAACAATTTACTACATGTTGCACAATCTTTTTCACAATATAAAAGACTTGATATTTTGCTTAGTAGTCTAGTTAAAATGCTTTACACTAATTATAATCAGATATAACAGCGTTGAGGTAAATTTCCTGTGCACATTCCAGTTTTCAAACTGTTGTCTTAAACTGCCGAGTTCCTGTCAACTTCAACACATTAATATTCTATAAAGCAATTTAGCACGAAGGATTCTCCATGGCTTCTCCCAGGAATATGTATGAAATGAGGTACAAATTGAAGCATGTAACAGTAGAGAAATTGGACAGCTAGGTAAGATGTACATACAGGATGGAAAATGATGCATCTAGGGAGTAAAGGAAAACTGCAACATTATAAAAGGTACTTTTATATAATTATGGGAGATGCCTCTGGGATTACAAAAAGCAAAGAACAGAAGACCTTTTGAAAAATGGTATTAACATCTACCCGTTAAGTTTAGGACCACAAACTGAGATAAAAAATTCCCTTCATGATACACCTTGCAAAACAGAGGCCTTGATAAGATCTCCCGCATGCACTATGGATGAACTCTTCCACGCAGGAACAATCCTATCTCAGAATGAAAATGGCAACCATAAGATGGAAATCTCAACAGCCAGAGGGTTTCAGTCTCAAAAACAAGAGAAAAAAATAAAAGATGAGGAATAAACTGATCCCAAAAACATGACACTGTGGTTAAGGACTCTCATGCTAATGGGATGTGAACTCGAACTAAGCACACTTAACTTGAAATGCGAACTCAGACTGTGTAAACTGGACATGAAATGGGAACTCAGACAGCGTGAACCCAGAGACTGTGAGGTCAACAATGAATGTGACTAGACAATAGACCAACATGTAAGGTGCAAACCTGACATGAGATCAAACGTGATGGTCCAAACTCAAAGTGGGATATGAAACCAGATGGTGTGAACTTGATAGTGGGTGAAATGTTTATAAATAGTAAAATAAAGATCACCAAAAGTAACATAGTCCCTGGTAAGAGTTGCCATCTACAGTGTGCTTTGTACAATACCATGTAAGCTGTAGTACTGGCTCTCTACAAAATTCCTGTAGATTTTAGATAAAATGCCTTCTTCTTTACATTTACCCTGTTCCTTTGGGTGACTGGCTATCAAGTTGAACAATTCTTCACATCTGTCTCCCAATTTTTACTGACAATTAATGAGATGATACTTCCAACCAGCCCTTTTAGAGTCAAATGTGACTCCGAAGTTTTAATTACATTAATGGTGCTCTTTGGTAATTAAGTACATGGTCATTCAGCTGAGACTCACAAAACCAACCACTGTAATGTAAGGGGTTTATGATCTCATAACGGCAAAGAAAATTTATGCCTACCTCCATTATCGCATCTAAGCGTAATAACACAGATTCCTTTATCCGATGCTGCATCAAACGTGAGGTCTGGACAGTTCTCTTCATGCCCTCTGTACTGCCTACTTTCTTACGGCCAGCATTTGCCTGTAAGAAAATATTTTTTAAGAATATGGAGGAAACAAAAGTTTACTTCCTTGAGAACCCTTCAAGCAAGAAAAAGACTAACTCATAAATAACAAGACAAACTTCTCTGTATTACTATCAATTACAAATAAAAAATCTTCAAGGAACTGGAAATATCATATTTTCTTACTACACATATGATGACCCTCAGATCTGGAAAATGGTCTGCAGGTGCTATAGGACGAGCCACTGAATCAGTGCCATCTTCTAAATCTCCTTTGTGCCAACGAACAAGGCCTCCGTATATGCTGCGACAGGCACTTCCTGAGCCTTGACGGGCCACAGAAGACAGATCCCCTTCGACTCCATAGACTTGTCCCAGAGCAAAGACTGAAAACAATATAAGAAAATTGTGAAAAAAAATAGATCATACAGATTATCAACAAATTCTGGTGATAAAACTCACAGCAGTTTAACTGCCCCAACCATCCAGGTTACTTTTCCACAGATACTTTTCAACAACACAAAAGAATCTCTAAATTACTTTTTGTAATAAAACCTACTATGGGATGGAATCAACATTAAAAAATCAACATTAAAAAAATTTTGACAAAGTTTTACTGTACAAGGTGACTTCCTTTGCTGAACATAAATATGAAACTCAAGTGATATTTAAGGAGTACAGTAAAACCTTCTCAACTGTCATGTTAGATAATCTTCCAATTACTAAAAAATTACAGTATAACCAAGTCACTTACCCAAACAAGCATAACCAGCAGCTGATGATGCCAAACCAGCAGCCGTGGGGAAGTTATTTACGGAGCAGATATGGACATGCCAGCTCAGGAAATCTTCATCAGATCCTTCAAACTTCCGCTTAGAAGCTCTGCGTCTCACTGGAACAGCAAAGATATGTTTACCATATTTGGGAATATAACACAATATGTATACATAAAAGATTAAACAGATTTTTCAACAGATATATATATATTTTTTACATAGTACACAAACTAGACAATACCATGTAGACGATTTGACTACCATTCCTTATGTTTCAACAGATATATATATTTTTGACATAGTACACAAGCTAGACAATACCATGTAGACGATTTGACTACCATTCCTTATGGCAAATAATATTCAAAACAAATTACATAAACTGCAAATTTTAAGCTTGCTCTCGTCTTATAATATGACAAGCAAAATTAATAAGTACTGAGAGAAACCAGCACTTATATAACTACTTGATCATCCAATCAGCAAGGACTCATGCATGAGAAACCTCAACTGCTCACCTTCTTTCAGACAGTTTTGTACTCTTGGATTTTCCAAAGACTCTTCCCTGGAATGCAAAAGCAACAAAAATTAATTATAGGAATTTACATTCACAAATCAGCCATTAAAAACACTTCTCAACATCCTTTCTTTAAATAGCTGGTAATCAATCGGTTGGCAATATATTCTATATATATACATATACATATTTCCATATACTGATTAACAACATAAACAAGCCTGACTCAATCATTCTGAGAATAAGCCAAGACAATTGTTCACCAACACCTTCAATTCCTAAGTCATATGCAGTATTTTCTATTTTCTAAATGTATTTTGGTAGATTGCCAAATAGGCAAGATTTCTGTTATCTAAATTCAGAAAATTTCAGAACCTGAATCTTCCTAATACAAAGTGCACTTGTAACATGCCTCATTATTTTACTCATCTCCATTGTTGTGGAATCCTAAAAGCCCCATCCGTGCTCAAAACAGCAGATGGGTGACTTTCAGACCTCTTGAAATTTTTCCCCTCAATGACACGAATACATACTGCTTCCTCTACACCCAGCTCACATCTACTCTAAAATGCCTGGCTTACATCAACTGTTGAGGACTAAAAATGTCTAGCAATCTTCTTCACGAAGAATGGAAAGCTTTCCTATTAAGGGGAACAACCTAAAATCTCTATTGCAGAAGATTGAGGTGGGACCTCATGAAGTGAGTGTAGAGTACCTCAGTATATCTCACAAGAGCAATAAATCTGGAAAACCACCTTCACTATGGCTATTATAGTGTAATTAATATCATTGCAAGTGCCCTGGATGATGTGACCTTAATGAGCATAATCTCATGATAGAAAACAGTGGAAGGAATAAGTTTCTAGGTTGCTTTGCTGGATGATATTTCCAGGATTATGGGTTCTGCAGTAGATATCATTAAGTTGGGAGCTTCTTGTAGCTAGCCAATGTGGCTGACTGGCAGTGTGATATAAAATCTCTTCCTGCTATGCATTCTACAATAACAAAAATGCAGTACTTCTGGCAATATCCTTCCTTAACCATTTACCTCTTTCCCCACAAACACAAAAAAAGTATATCTTAGTTTAACCAGACCACTGAGCTGATTAACAGCTCTCCTAGGGCTGGCCCGAAGGATTAGATTTATTTTACGTGGCTAAGAACCAATTGGTTGCCTAGCAACGGGACCTACAGCTTATTGTGGAATCCGAACCACACCACATTATAGCGAGAAATAAATTTCTATCACCAGAAATAAATTCCTCTCTTCATTGGCCGGTCGGAGATTCGAACTCGCGGCCAACAGAGTGGTAGCTGAGATCGGAACCTGCTTGCCCAACGAAGAACCCACTCAAGTCAACAAAGCCTCATAAACATTATACAGGGGTATTTCTAATCGTAGGTTGCCTATAGATATACCGTGCTGACTTAAACTTGCGTATTATCAAATATCAACCAATACTTACTTCCCATTTAACCAAAATTTGTCCTCAGTAAATGTTGGTGATATGGATACTGTTGTGGTGGCACACATCTGATCTTGGCTAAGTGTGAAGCTAATGGAGTCATTCAGAGGTAAGATGAGTTTCTCATCGCGTTTTCCCCCTGAAAAACAAGTATACAGCTCCGTGTAATTTCTGACTGGATATAAAGAACTACCAAATCAAAATAATTAGCCAGTTTTACTAAAATCCTCATGACTTGAACTGTTAGGAGTAAAATTCACAGTTTCGTCTGACGAGGTGTATTTGTTAGTTTAGTCTACTTGAACAGCAGATCTCTTCAACTGATACTAAAGAAGTTTACTAACATTTACATAAAAGTGATCAAAAAGAAACAAAGACTGCTAAAACAAGTATTTTTTCTGTTTATTTTTCCTCTAATCAATATAAAATTCTTTCGAGCAAATTATGTGATTATAGTCTACAGACAGGCTATAATGATCTAATGAGATAATCACTAACATACTTACAATATTTGATAACAGCAATATTGACGGGCGCAGTGCAGGTTACAGACCTCATGCTGAAATCCTAAAGTTACTAGACCAGCTATCACCTGAAAAAAAATTAATATAAGATATATATCACATATGAAAGGTTTTTAACATACAACACAGCTGTTCTTGAGAAGGATGATCACAAAAGTCAAAAAAAGTAAATGAGAAAGAGGGAATTAAGATATTTGTAACCTTCCCCTGGTATCCTATTAAGAGATGCTATAAAAAAAGGGCCAATGAGTTCCTTACCGAGTAAACTTCAACTAAATGTTCTTTGACAAAACCAATGGTTTGGAAAACTGATAAATATCATGATGATACTCATCATGAACAGCTGTTAGACAACATGAAAATATTTGTAGCCTGGTTCTACTGTGGTCCCCATTGTTGTCGTTAAAACTAAGTATGGTGCGATGAATTAACAAAATATTTACATGACAAATGAATGTCATATGTACCAAAGTCACATCAAATAATTATAAAAAAAATATTACTTTACAAGATGCGAAAAATTACAGTACTTGCATAATTTCTATACACCTTTTTTTTTGGACTTCAAAAATTGCAATAACTTTTCTTGTATGTGATACCCATAAAAAATGTTTAGTTACCAATATATCTGAAGGATGCAGAAATTATACATCTGTTTGTTTAGGTGTGGTGCTACCTTTATTATGGGGTAAATAAATGCTCTTGCATCTCTGCGGTACTATATGACTTCATGAAGTTCAGGAAGGGAAGGTTGTCAGGATTTGGCACCCTAAGTTTGGTTATGTTTTTGAGGATTAGGCCCTGATAGATCCCTGCAAATACCACAACCATTTCTAGTGCTCTAGGTCTTAAGTTGGAAGAATCCAGGTAAATCCAGGTAAAATCTGGCATCCTAGGGTAGGTTAGGCTAGGGAAGGCTGCAATTCTGCATTGCACTATATAACAGTATTTGGAGATTCAGGTTGGGTGAGCACCAAGTAGAGGAAGCCCTCAGTCAAGTAGGATTGTCAGTAATAGCCATCCACAGATTTCATTCACATTTTTTTGTCTTTTCCACTCAAAAAACCAGTTTCCCCACTGTATTCCAAAACTGGCAGATGCAAGGGGGTACAATGGGTTAACAAGATATTTCTGCAGGAATCTAATATCAAAATTATTTGAAACATCAAAAAACTATTAAAAATCATATTCCATTGCTGAATTCAATTAAAGGCACCCTGTACTACTTTATTTGAAAATCTGTTTCACTTCCAAAATCACTTGGTGTACTGAAGTAGTTTAGGCTAACTACCATTTTCAAGATCAGCACACCTTCATACTAGGCACAGTTTTTCCCACACTTTAACACATCAAGATACCCACAATATTATTAACAAAAAAACACCAATAATCTTCCTATGCTAATGAAAACCCTTAAAATATCACCAAGTGATGCACAGACCTCAGTCACACATGGCAGTCCCATGTAAATGCAGCTAAGTGTCTTTGAAATTTATGCAACCAATTTGACAAAATACAAGAAGCAGGACTCTCTTAATTGCAAAATTGCTGCACAGTGCAAATTAGACAATATAGTGAAACGAACTCTCCAAATAACACGGCATCATAGTCTAGGCTAGGCTAAGCTTTGCAAACAAATGTGTCACAAGTTTGAAAATAACCAAAATCACAAATATATCATATTTATATGCTACCGTAAAGCATTGGGGTGTAAGCCTGTGCCTACATTCTAATCTAACATGGGGTGCCGTCACACAGCCTACCTGACTACAACACAAAAATCTGACGATAAAAAAAAAGCCCATATTATTAATTTATTATTTTTTATCTTTAATAAGTGAGATCTCTTCTTTCTGTAGTTCCCTTTACTTTCTCTTAACCCCTAATGAACACCATATTCTTTGGAACCTTGAATTTCAAGTCAATGGGACCCGTGGGCTTGTTCCATAGGAATAGGGTACATCTTCTGAATAATAATAATAATAATAATAATAATAATAATAATAATAATAATAATAATAATAATAATAATAATAATAATGACCCACACACGCTATTTTAAGTTGACTGTTTTCAAGGCCCGACCTAGCTTAGCCTATATTGATGGGTGAGTGGGTTCAGTTATTTTTGGACACCTCCATTCCATTCTAGCCTACCAAGTTTCACCTACAGTGCAGACCAACTTCGATCAATTTCATCCTGCATTGCCCTACATTAACCTACTATTTCATATTGCCGTTTAGTAGAAAATTCCAGCCCACATTGGTACTCGAATAATGAAAACTCTGCCAACTGTAACAAATTTTGGTATTTCTGAGTATTAGCTCCGCACAGATTGTGTGGAACGGTTCCGTGAATACGAGACATTAGGGAGCTATGTGTTCAAGAAGGGATTGGCTATGGAAAGAAATCTATTATATATAAAAGGAACTATACTAACCTAATGTACCCTAACCTAAACTAGTAGGCCGTGTTACTTAGTCGGGGGAGGGGGGGGAGGAAACTCCACTGTTTGCCAAAAGTTCCCCTATAGCATCGCGCATGCACGATAGCAAAATTATAATATGTTCTGAGGTTAACTTACAGGTTAATTACAGCTGAGACAAAAAATAACAGTAAATTATTGATAAGCAACCATAAAACTATAGAATAAGTGAATTTCCAAGGCAATAACCGACGCAGAGTTAATACTTAGTTCTACCCCAAATTTTTCAAGATAAACATAATGGTAGAAATATATAGTAGCTCCGCGGCGGCGACAGCACTATAACTTGACTTTTTCTACAGTTTTTTGGTTGCTAATTATGAATTTACCTTTAATTTTTGGCGCTCGAGTGTAATTAACCTGTAATTAACCCCTGAAGTCCATCCAACAAGAGGTTTCCATACGCGATCTTCACAAGACAGAGCACGGGTACGTCTGTTTCGAACGGTTCATATCCCGTCCGGCAAGTGCAATACCTTGTTAACGTATGGGTACCCAACCTGCCCCCAGGCCAGTACTAAACACGGCGAAGGGACATTCCATTTGGCCGACAACAAACAGATGTACCGCCAGTATCAGGACCCATAAAAGTGTAGATAAAACCAGTTGAAAAGGTAAAAACAGGCACGGAGCTAATGTATAGAATTACCCACGATAGCAAAAATATATGTTCTGAGGTTAATTACGGGTTAATTACAGTCGAGAGACAATAAATAACAGTAAATTGTTGATAAGCAACCATAATACTATAGAATAAGTCAATTTCCAAGGCAATACCCAAATTTTTCAAGATAAACATAACCTAGTATTCAGAGTAAGGACACAGGGATATTCAGTGTTACCTTGGGGGGGGGGAATCTAGGAGGGCAAGAGCCTCCCCAGGCAGATAGCCTGAGGGCACGGCACCCTAAGCTAGGCTAGGAAAGTATGGTTAGGTAAGCTTTTCAAAACTAAGCAATTATGAAATTCTCGGACCTTCCGGAAACGAAGACCTGAATTAAAAAAAAAAAAAAATAAGAGCCACGTGAACCTACCGGCAGGCTAGCCTGGACACGTCTACTAGCCTTGAGGCCTAAGCCTGACCTACCGTAGGTCACACGACCTAAGAATAACCATAACAAGAAAAAATTACTATCCAACTTACTAAGATAATATTTAGGCTTTCAATTATAGTCTGCGTTACGGCAGATTTAAAGGCCTCAGACCACCACCGTAATTTGACTATAACAACACACACGACACTTATAGAGGCCTATATATTGGCTGACAGTGATATGGCAACGCTCTCCGTTAGCCTGTACAACACTGGGGTCCACTCGGCTTAAAATCGCTATATAAAACGCATCTATTTTTAACCACGACTTTAAATAGGAAATTGTTCCTCGCGGTTATTCACCCTTGGGGCGATTTGACAAGCACGCCTTCTTCATAAGCGGAGGAGAAAAATACTCTCGCTTAGAACAAAAGAGCATCAGAATAATGTTCTTAATGCGTTATTTGTATCCCTAACTCTGTTATCGTACTCTTTATGTCAATAGTTCTGTTACTTATAATTTTCTACACCAACGAAAACCAAAATTATATGTAGTTATGCACAATAAACTAAATTCGTCGTTAAAATACAAGGTGGAACGTTATTTCGTACATGGTTAATAAACGATATAAACATTCTGATCAGCATGTCAATAGATCTGTTCCTTATAATTTTCTACACCAAGGAAAACCAAAATTACTTATGTAATGCACGATAAACTAAATTCATTAAAATACAGGATGGAACGTTATGTCTAATACGGTTATAAAAGATATAAACATTCTGATCGGCAAGTGAAATGCGACGCAATCTGAGAGAACTTTCCATATAACAAAATCAGATGAATTCCCAAAAGTTCGGGATTTCACCCTACAAGGTTTTAGCATGAAACTTATTGAATTATTTTAACAACTTGAATTCCTTATATAAAAACAAACATTGCTAACGCACGTTACCTCTGTTGGTGTTGAGATTTTAATCCATTCGAACAGGTTCTTCTGAAATAGACTATAGCCTCTAACGTCATGATATTGTTGTTGTCTGTTGCATTCTAGCTGTAAAAGCATATTAAGATAATCTAGTAATGTTGTTGATTATGAGCTCTACTAATTACATCTCTGTATTAGTTCTAATTCACCTTTCAGAAACTAATTAATTTCGCTGTAAACACTTCAAAGTCCGAGTAGGTACTTCAAACAGCATTCCTTAAACACACAGGGAAATCCCTGTCCTCTGATTGGCTGCATCAAGGTTTCTAAATTCTGTCACCTTGAGCAAATGAATGAGCAGTTTCATTCTCAACTGAGATTAGGTCAAAGCTGCTGACGTCATGAAAGATTCATCCTAAACCACTTTATATACATAACTAATTAATGAAGTAATATGCAATTTAATTACAAATAAGCAAACTTACAAAAAGGCTCTATGTGTTAGTTTTAAAGTAAGCTCGTTCAAATTTAAGCACTTTAGAAACCTACCTCTCCTTGATTTTACTGAAAAGAGTTCCATGCTAGAGCGTTTGACGCCATTCGAGGAGGTTCTTCAAACAGCAGTCCATAAACGCAAGAAACACCCTCATGGGAGGAATATCAGTGACGTCATGAAAGATTCATCCTAAACCATTTTATGTATAAAACTAATTAATGAAGTAAAATGCAACTTAATTACAAATAAACAAAATTACAAAAAGGATCTATGTGTCAGTTTTAAAGTAAGCTCGTTCAAATATTAAAGCACTTTAGAAAACCTGCTTCTCCTTTATTGAACGATTTTACCGGAAAAGTTCCCCATGCTAGAGCGTTTGAAAGTCCATTTGACGCCATTCGAGGAGGTTCTTCAAACAGCAATCCATAAACGCGAGGAACACCCTCATGGCGGGAAATCTCTGTCTTCTTACTGGCTAGATCATTCTCGCCTGTGATTGGTCATTGTTCACAACCAAAGACGTTGTTTACTATTGTAGCTGTGACATCATGAAGTAGTTGTCATGTATTATTTTCTTATCATAGAGCAGATTTGAAAATGAACTGATGTTCTTGTTTAGCGATGATATCTTTTAACTCCTTTTTGAAACAGTTACTTTTACAAATAAATTATTTGACTCAGAACTAGGCAGTATAACGGGAATAAAACATTATATATAATGATCATTGGAGTCTTTTCATTTTATGAATGGACACAACTTTATAAAATTAGTAAAAAATCTATATAAACTTTCACTGAATTATGAGTATTAAAATATAATTTTATACAATAAAGACTGAAAATTAAATGTTATTTCAGATATAATAAATAAGAAGAGCATAAAAATAAAATTAATAAAACAAGACATAAGAGTTTAAAAAGAATGCTTGGTTTTACTTTGGCTACATTGCAAGATGTCGTCTGCATAACCAAGAATAAAAATAATAACTGGTAACTTTATAGCGCAAAAAATATGATAATTATGTTTGTTAGAGGGCATTTCGTTTATGCATTTTCATCTTATAGTTTTAGAAACATATCCTAATGTCTTCTGATAACAGATTTAGATAATGTAAAGCTTCATATAAATATAAAAAAGGAATAAATGACTTGTGTGTTTGTGTCTTATGGCATAGTATTCATTCATGAAAAAAACGATTTTATGACGTCACCACTGACACCAACCAATCATGGCTGTTTGGAGAGTATTTTCAAACGCTCTAGCTACAAGAGTTTGTTGGTAGCTTTGATTTTAGTATTTTCAAACGCTCTAGCTATAAGGGTTTGTTGGTAGCCCTGTTTTTAGTATTTTCAAACGCTCTAGCTATAAGGGTTTGTTGGTAGCCTGTTTTTTTTTGTATTTTCAAACGCTCTAGCTATAAGGGTTCCTTGATAACCTTGTTTTTAGTATTTTCAAACGCTCTAGCTATAAGGGTACCTTGATAACCTTGTTTTTAGTATTTTCAAACGCTCTAGCTATAAGGGTTCCTTGATAACCTTGTTTTTAGTATTTTCAAACGCTCTAGCTATAAGGGTTCCTTGATAACCTTGTTTTTAGCATTTTCAAACGCTCTAGCTATAAGGGTTCCTTGATAACCTTGTTTTTAGTATTTTCAAACGCTCTAGCTAGAAGAGTTTTTGTAGTCTTGTTTTTAGTATTTTCAAACGCTCTAGCTAGAAGGGTTTTTGGTAGTCTTGTTTTTAGTATTTTCAAACGCTCTAGCTAGAAGGGTTTTTGTAGTCTTGTTTTTAGTATTTTCAAACGCTCTAGCTAGAAGGGTTTTTGTAGTCTTGTTTTTAGTATTTTCAAACGCTCTAGCTAGAAGGGTTTTTGTAGTCTTGTTTTTAGTATTTTCAAACGCTCTAGCTAGAAGGGTTTTTGTAGTCTTGTTTTTAGTATTTTCAAACGCTCTAGCTAGAAGGGTTTTTGTAGTCTTGTTTTTAGTATTTTCAAACGCTCTAGCTAGAAGGGTTTTTGGTAGTCTTGTTTTTAGTATTTTCAAACGCTCTAGCTAGAAGGGTTTTTGGTAGTCTTGTTTTTAGTATTTTCAAACGCTCTAGCTAGAAGAGTTTTTGTAGTCTTGTTTTTAGTATTTTCAAACGCTCTAGCTAGAAGGGTTTTTGGTAGTCTTGTTTTTAGTATTTTCAAACGCTCTAGCTAGAAGGGTTTTTGTAGTCTTGTTTTTAGTATTTTCAAACGCTCTAGCTAGAAGGGTTTTTGTAGTCTTGTTTTTAGTATTTTCAAACGCTCTAGCTAGAAGGGTTTTTGTAGTCTTGTTTTTAGTATTTTCAAACGCTCTAGCTAGAAGGGTTTTTGTAGTCTTGTTTTTAGTATTTTCAAACGCTCTAGCTAGAAGGGTTTTTGTAGTCTTGTTTTTAGTATTTTCAAACGCTCTAGCTAGAAGGGTTTTTGTAGTCTTGTTTTTAGTATTTTCAAACGCTCTAGCTAGAAGGGTTTTTGTAGTCTTGTTTTTAGTATTTTCAAACGCTCTAGCTAGAAGGGTTTTTGTAGTCTTGTTTTTAGTATTTTCAAACGCTCTAGCTAGAAGGGTTTTTGTAGTCTTGTTTTTAGTATTTTCAAACGCTCTAGCTAGAAGGGTTTTTGGTAGTCTTGTTTTTAGTATTTTCAAACGCTCTAGCTAGAAGAGTTTTTGTAGTCTTGTTTTTAGTATTTTCAAACGCTCTAGCTAGAAGGGTTTTTGTAGTCTTGTTTTTAGTATTTTCAAACGCTCTAGCTAGAAGGGTTTTTTGTAGTCTTGTTTTTAGTATTTTCAAACGCTCTAGCTAGAAGGGTTTTTGTAGTCTTGTTTTTAGTATTTTCAAACGCTCTAGCTAGAAGGGTTTTTGTAGTCTTGTTTTTAGTATTTTCAAACGCTCTAGCTAGAAGGGTTTTTGTAGTCTTGTTTTTAGTATTTTCAAACGCTCTAGCTAGAAGGGTTTTTTGTAGTCTTGTTTTTAGTATTTTCAAACGCTCTAGCTAGAAGGGTTTTTGTAGTCTTGTTTTTAGTATTTTCAAACGCTCTAGCTAGAAGGGTTTTTGTAGTCTTGTTTTTAGTATTTTCAAACGCTCTAGCTAGAAGGGTTTTTGTAGTCTTGTTTTTAGTATTTTCAAACGCTCTAGCTAGAAGGGTTTTTGGTAGTCTTGTTTTTAGTATTTTCAAACGCTCTAGCTAGAAGAGTTTTTGTAGTCTTGTTTTTAGTATTTTCAAACGCTCTAGCTAGAAGGGTTTTTGGTAGTCTTGTTTTTAGTATTTTCAAACGCTCTAGCTAGAAGGGTTTTTGTAGTCTTGTTTTTAGTATTTTCAAACGCTCTAGCTAGAAGGGTTTTTGGTAGTCTTGTTTTTAGTATTTTCAAACGCTCTAGCTAGAAGGGTTTTTGGTAGTCTTGTTTTTAGTATTTTCAAACGCTCTAGCTAGAAGGGTTTTTGTAGTCTTGTTTTTAGTATTTTCAAACGCTCTAGCTAGAAGGGTTTTTGGTAGTCTTGTTTTTAGTATTTTCAAACGCTCTAGCTAGAAGGGTTTTTGGTAGTCTTGTTTTTAGTATTTTCAAACGCTCTAGCTAGAAGAGTTTTTGTAGTCTTGTTTTTAGTATTTTCAAACGCTCTAGCTAGAAGGGTTTTTGGTAGTCTTGTTTTTAGTATTTTCAAACGCTCTAGCTAGAAGGGTTTTTGGTAGTCTTGTTTTTAGTATTTTCAAACGCTCTAGCTAGAAGAGTTTTTGTAGTCTTGTTTTTAGTATTTTCAAACGCTCTAGCTAGAAGGGTTTTTGGTAGTCTTGTTTTTAGTATTTTCAAACGCTCTAGCTAGAAGGGTTTTTGGTAGTCTTGTTTTTAGTATTTTCAAACGCTCTAGCTAGAAGGGTTTTTGGTAGTCTTGTTTTTAGTATTTTCAAACGCTCTAGCTAGAAGGGTTTTTTTGTAGCAGCTGGCTAATAGAGGGCAGCCTTGTACCCTTAGCCTTTGTTGAAATGTCTGTAATCCTTGTTTTTTTGTTTTGTTTACATTTAATTTACTTCGAATTTGGTTAAGTTAAACAGGAACAAGTGTGACATTGACTTTGTTAGTGAAAAAAATGAGTGCCTCTAGATTTACCAACTAAAAATGGCAACCTCAAGGTAAGACTTATAGATGTTCTATATAAGTGTCTTCAACCATATTTTATTTCATCGTTATTGTCAGTCATAAGTGGTGTTAGTTACTGGCTGGCATCTATGCTTGTTTGACATTTTTAGTAGGCCTATAGGTAAGTCCAGACGATGCGTTTTTTCGTTCGATTTTCCGCATGCCTTTCACGCATTCAACAGAACACATAGCGCATGCGATTGCGCATGCGTTTTTTTTTTCCTCAGAAATCAGCGAGGCACGCGACGACGCTAGGTTTCCCACCGCTGATGGGAATCACATGCGTTTTTTTTTTTTGCGATTTTTCCACCCTGAAAGCTATTGTGTAGTCAAATCTAATTACCATGTCGCTTGACAGCAAAGAATTAACCCTTAACTTTATTGAAGATGACCATGACACGAGGTGCTTTGGAAAACTGATTTAAAATGCTATTTTAACAAGCTACAGAGAGGAGATGCCCTTCAAAAATTAGTGAAAAATATGCACCAGATCTCACAATGTAAATCTTGCAAAAAAGGCGTTTTTGTTCTGTTTAAAACATTCCTTCATCCATAATCTTTTTTGCTGTTTCTCTCGTCCTTGCTTAAAAACATTATTAATAATTAAATAAGGAGCACAAACTCCCGCACAAACAAGTGGTTCCACCCAAGGTCTAGAGAGTATAGACCTGGGGCGTCAAACTCAAATCCTTTCGAGGGTCAATTATGCACTTGGTTATGGTCTCGAGGGCCATCAAAGATTTGGTAATTACTTATTGCCAGCAATTACAATAAGAAATAAATTAATAAATTATTGTCATATGAATGAAAGGTAAAACTTGTTATGTCTCGTTTTAACAGTTTAGTAACTTTAGTTAAATTTTCCTCAGTTCTAACAGTTATAGTAGCTCGAGTTGAAAAATCTCTTGGCACCTCGCGGGCCACTTCAGACCATCCCGAGGGCCATGAGTTTGACACCCCTGGGATAGACTATACTCTCTAGACCTTGGTTCCACCGACATCACTGCAGCTAAAAACAGCAAGTGTGGACAGTAAGAGGCTGCAAGCGTTTACCTTCCTTGTTCGTCTTTCTTCAACTTTCGCATTCGATTTTAACCCAAAAAGCACGCGCTTACCGCATGGAAAAACTCATCGTCTGGACTTACCTTTATGGTGACTTTGTTAATTGCTTCTGTGCTGTTTATGGCTAAGTCAAATATAGTGGGGATGTCATGGAATTTTCCTTATTGGGTTGACAATTATCGGTGAATGGATATTGCTTGTTTTTTTTTTTCAGTTAGTCCTCCCCTTTGGTTTTTCTGTCACTCGAATCTAACTAGGTTAAGGAAAATAATGATGCAAGTTGTCAAGTCTGATTGCTTTTATGTTGTTGCGATTTTGAGAGAAGCAGATTATTTCTGGTTTATGCATATCAACACCATAATATATATATATATATATATATATATAAATAATTATATATATATATATATATATATATAATTATATATAAATAAAACTAATCAAATAAGAATAAAAATAATGAATAAAAATAAAAGCGAATGAAAAATTAATATAGTGAAAAATAAAAAAGTGTAAAAAATTAACATATATACAGACATATATATATATATATATATGTATACATCCACTCGCTTTGGGGAATACTGTTGTTGTTTGTTTTGTTTTTCTCTTATTCTTGTCTCCAGGTGCTCTTGTTCCTTGCAAGAAAAAGAGATGAAGAACTATTCCAGATCTTTACCATCTGCTGGAAGCCACTGATGTTCCCGGGAATCGCCAAGAATTCCCGAAGACTGCAGCAGCTCAGTGGAGACGAAAATGTCTCCAGAATCCACACAAGTCACTTGTGTCCGATTACAAAACTAGGGATAAATCGCAGAGTATTCGTATGTAGCGGACTCTTCTTCTTTGCGATTACAGATGAGGAATTTGCAGAGAACGAGGAGGAAAGGTCAGCGCAGACGCAGGAGACACGAGAAGGAAGAGCTTTGAGCGGGAAATCTCCTCTTGCCATTGGTTTCGGCACTCTGCAAAGGAATCATCTGTTTTCTGCAGAAAAGCAGAGACGCAATAGGCTCTTGGCTAGTTAACAAAGCTGAGAATGGGGAAGGGGGCCCATCCCTGGTAAAACTAAACCCCCATTTCAATGAAGCTTTGTTGGCGAAGATGCCCCAGGGGTGAGATCAATTCCGATCGTCAAAGGCCATATATATATATATATATACATACAGGAGGAGCTAGGCGATTATAGGATTAAAAGTACCCAGCACACAGATATAAATACAGCCGGACTACGCGTCTGCTCATTGTACGGATACTTAATAATGTGGACTGTTTGTCCAAGAAAGCTTGTAACTTTTTATGAATAAAAAACTCCGTTAGATACCATCAAGTTTGAATGAG